>JAAXLI020002022.1:0-15545 GCA_014621495.2 Entosphenus tridentatus
CCTACTATTATATTTTGCCACTGGTAAAAGAGATCTCATAGTGTAAAAGACAAATAGTTCACGACTTTAGCCCACCGGTGTGTTGACGAGTAAATCCACAACATTTACAATTTTTTAGTACGCCGTTTCGCTGGTAATTACATTCAGCGTCATCGGGCAATTTGCAAGAATAGTGAAGCCCTCCACCTGCTCCCGGTCTTAAATAGAGCAGCACGGTGACGTCATCATTTAACCCAATCAGATGCAGAGATCAGAGGCAGGGGTATTGTAATTATATAATAGACTAGCTGTACTACCCGGCTTCGCCCAGGACTTGGATCCACCACGCCCGGCCGCCTTTGTCTCCCCAGTGGCGATGTTCACACACCACAGCAGTTACTCTTTTGAGGCTGAGTCGACCTAGGGGAGGCCCAGGACCGGTTCAAATAATCGCCACTGGTGGTGGCCGTGAGCGGGAATCGAACTCGGTTCGCCGGGTTCGTAGCGCAGCGTGGCGCTACCCGCTACACTACAATGCGTTACGCTTCCACATGCGCGGGTCACGTGACAGATTTGACGTCACAGCTCACTTGCCGTGCAAAAAATATATGCATTATTGAGCTCCCCCCCCAAAAAAAAAAAAAAGTGTATTTTCATAATTTTTGCATGGTATACAGTCTGCAAAGTACCCACATGGCAAATTTGCAGTTTGTTGCATGTCGGGAAGTACGCTAAACATTTTGAACAGACACACATTCACAACTTTGCCTTTTATATATAGATAGATATTCATAATCAGGTAAATGTTATGACTAGTAATCAGTTGTAGATTAGTAATTCGTTATAATGTGTATTATTGAATAACTGAACCCAATCACTATACCCTATCAGGTGCAGAAATCAGAGGTGATGAAGGGGGGGGGAGTATTGTAATTATATTAAGCCTGTAGCTGTCAGAGCGATTAAAATTATTTGTATTTCTCTCAATTTCAATGGATTCTCTAATTAGTCTTGGCCAGTAACCAGGTCCCTGTGGGGTGGGCTGGTAGGAACAAACAAATGAATGGCTATAATAAAATGAAATGGCAAAAAATGGGCGCCAATAAGTGAACGGAAACGTAGACGTAGTGGAAGATAGGAAACAATAAAGTAGTAGTAACCGTTGTGGAAAAAATACTAGTATTTCAAAGTATGTACCTACGTGAGTGCAGCTTGGAGCAGACATAGTGAGTAGTAACAATCTGCACGATATGCAGATTGTTACTACCCGTGCCGCGGTAGCCCCGCCCAGCCCCGCGTAGCCCCGCCCAATACACCCCTAGCGGGGGAGAAATTGCCAGGCCTGGCTCTAGGCTGGAGACCCGCCGACGACGGGAAGGTAGGGAGTGTATTTTAATGTAAAAGCTTAAAATTTAAATGTTTCTATTTAAAAACATGAGGGAATGTAACAGTGTTAAACATTAACTCCCTTTCACACACGCGGGGGTACGATACGAAGGGAGAGTGTGAGGCTTAGTTCTAGGCTTGAGGCCTAGTTCTAGGCTTTAGGCCTAGCTGTAGGCTTTAGGCCGCTGCGAGTTAATTTTTAATTTAATTTTTTTAATTATTTATGTAAAAGCTTTCAATTTAAATGTTTCTATTTAAAAACATCAGGGAATGTAACATTGTTAAACATTAACTCCCTTTCACACACGCGGGGGTACGATACGAAGGGAGAGTGTGAGGCCTAGTTCTAGGCTTGAGGCCTAGTTCTAGGCTTTAGGCCTAGCTGTAGGCTTTAGGCCGCTGTGAGTTAATTTTTAATTTAAATGCTTTAATTATTTATGTAAAAGCTTTAAATGTATTAAAAACATAAGGGAATGTAACATTGTTAAACATTAACTCCCTTGCACACACGCGGGGGTACGATACGAAGGGAGAGTTTGAGGCGTTGTTCGAGGCTTTAGGCCTAGCTGTAGGCTTTAGGCAGCTGCTAGTAAATTTTTAATTTAAAAGTTTTAATTAAAAGCTATCTGTGGGAATTATAAGGGAATGTTATACACTTGTTTCGACAGGAAAGCCAAAAGCGTCACTGAGTGTAAAGGTTTTTGTAGGGTCATGCCAAGTGTTTGCAGTAGGGGGCGATGTTGATACACGGACGGACGGACGGACGATATAATCTATTGGTGGCTGGTCCACTTCGTTCCTACCAGTATAAGTAGTTTTACACAACACTTCAACGTTATCAAAATCAATTGAGTGGCCTTGTTGGCAAGCATGTTCTGCCACTGCCTACAGTTGTGTTTGAGATAAAAGAAGCACTAAGACAGAATGGCTACAATAATGCTCAAATTAACAGAGCACTGAATGCTAAATCACGATCGCAAAGCAACACTGCTGAAAGTGATCAGATTATTAAAACAATTAAAATACCATATATCTCAGGAGTAACTGACAAATTAGCCCATGTTTTGCAAAAGCAAAACAATAAAGTAAAATTTGGTACAGTACACAAAATTCAGAAACTAGTATCTTGTACTAAAGACGAATTACCGAAATTATCAATAGAAGGGGGATATCGGATGAATTGCTTACGTGGCAGATGCTATTTTGGACAGTTATTAAATAATACACATTACAACGAATTACTAATCTACAACTGATTACTAATCATACTAAATAAATAATTACTTATCTATTATATAATTACAATAACTCCCCTCCGCCACCTCTTATTTCTGCACCTGATTGGGTATAGTGATTGAGTTCAGTTATTCAATAATACACATTACAACTAATTACTAATCTACAACTGATTGCTAATTACAACATTTAACTGATTACTAATATCGTTTATAATTACAATAACACCTACGCCTCTGATCTCTGCACCTGATTGAGTTAAATGATGACGTCACCCTGCTGCTCTATTTAAACCGGGAGAAGGTGGAGGGCGTTGATATACGGTGCTTTTTCTGGAAGACTTTGCTGGTTTTTCCTGGATTTTTCTGTTGCGCGTAGTCACTTTAAGATGTTTCTTGTTCATGTTTTTGTTTGTTGCGGTTGCACCCGATTCAAGAGCCGCATGGTTCACAGGGCTATACCTAATAAATGAACTGAACTGAACTATTCTGGCAAATTGCCCAATGATGCTGGATGTAATTATCAGCGAAACGTCGTACTAAAAAAATGTAAATGTTGTGGATTCACTTTTCAACATACCAGTGGGATAAAGTGGTGAACTATTTGTCTTTTGTCAACGTGATACTTTATGTTTTGCTGATTGGCCGTGTCGGGTGGTAGAGGGTTACGACACATTTATAAATAACGCGATCTAACCCAAAAACCTTTATTATGAATATTGGTCGCGAAAGCCTACGTGTTAGTATTAAAAGCAACATACATTGAGACAGCGCCCCCTAGCGATGAAACAGCGCCGACTAGTGGACAACTTGTTCCGAGTGTCTCAATGCAAATGTTTTTGTAAAGATGCTGCACAGGAGTTGAGTTACCAGATGTGAATTTATGATTGTCACACAAGCGCCTTCATCACTCCACCGCAGGATGAGGCCTTCCCCACACCCTTTGGATAATTGGGGGTTGTGTGACCATACTTCACGCTATACAGTGCAGGTTGAAGGAATCAAGGTGCCAGGGACCGGTTTAGATATCATCCACCACTGATGTTAGCCGTGGCTATGAATCATACTCAGGGGGGCGTGGTCTTATGTAGATCGGTGTGCAAACCACTGCTGCCGCAGCTGTGGAGGTTACTTTAAAGGTCCACGGATACGCGCATCGAAAGGGGTGAGGCCGAAAAAGGAAAGGTGCAAAGGTGATAGAATGTAGGCGTGGCCACACTATAAGGGGGTGGGGCCAAATGAGTAAGGGCCATGGATTGTCAGGAGTTGGAGTTGGAGTTGAAATAGGCTAAACTTGCCTGTTGTAATTCTAGATTTGAATTCTAGATTTGAAGCTTTCGTGACTGCAAGGATTCATATTCTTAGTTCTTTCGGTAAAGTCACGTCGGTAAAAAATGAAATTAATAAAAATAAAACAATAAAAAATCACGACGTTTCGGAGGCAACACAAGTCTCTGTAGTTTAACGCGTAGGCTTTCGCGACCAATATTATCCACAAGAGGTTTTATTTTTTGGGTTAGATCACGTAACTTTTGTATTTACATATACAATGTAATTCACTGAGCTCGAAATGCACAAAATCATAAAATGTAGCAAATTTTGACTATATAAAGTTTGTTAAACTACATCTTTTTATGTAAATGCCCTTAAAAATAACATTGAGATGCCAGTAATACCGTCACATTGTCTTTATTCATTGTATATCTTACATTTTGTATACAGTACTTAAATCTATTGTTCATAAAGTATGAATGTAACTTAAATCATGCACACCACCCGATTTTATCATGATTTTTAAGCTGGTATAAATTTGAAAATTAGAAGTTTCAACCCCATAATGAAACATGCACAAATACTAGAACATAAGACACTGCCTATAAACCACAGCAGTGTTTAAAACATAATATATAGAATAGCCAAGTAGCAGCCTAAGTACTATGACACCCAGACTGGTCATAAAGTCCCCACATATGTTACATTACGCACGTCCGGCACGTGTGGGTAATGCAGACTGAATTAGACCTGCTACTTTAACTTGCACTCAAATGACCACATATGGGATGCAGAATATAGGAGACTGTTGATCACGGTACCTATCTCGAATTTAGTGACAGCATTGTTGACCCCTTGAAACCTAAATGCAATGTACGTTTCGTAATGATATTTTACACTTTTTCAGCAGCCATTCTTGATTAAATCAAATTCTCAAATATAGTATTTTTGTCTCAGCCTGGTGACCAACGGTAGCATAAAAACCAATCATGTAAAATTTGGTATCAAACAAGAAAAAACTACCCAAAATTTGTAATCGCCAAAAAAAGGCGTGACATTTTTGTGTTATTGATCATTTTGCAATCAAATACTGACTACACTTTATACATGTGGAACATGTATTGTTTATTGAAGTGAGTGTCACAATAAAATTATTATGCAGTATTTGAAATAATATTGTTTTTTCCATTTCAGAAAATGCCCTTGGCTTTCAGCTCATCCTTCACGCGGTTTAGGTATTCAGGATCTGGATACCCATAGCTGAAATGACAACATAAATCACATTTAAAACATCAACACACTTATTTACATTATGTATATGTTGTACATAGCAAAACATGTACTCTACATTACAATTAGTATTCACTTGCTTCCTATTGGCTGCAACTAGATATCAATTAAAGACCACGGGATGCAAAAACACATTGGTAAACCAAACTAAAATAAATTCATATTTTAACAATTCAATCGAGTCGATAAACTGGCTTAGATTGCAATTTATTTCATATATGTTCTGTTATGCATTGTATCAAAATACGACTTTTTAAATACTAATGCTAAAACAATTTCATTATTGAGTCTTAATGAGGCAATGTTGGGAGAAAATAATTAAATGGAAGATATTTATAACAAATGTGTTAGAATAACCCATTCTGCTTAAGGTGAAGCTGCCACCAATATACTTTAAAATCACAAGTATAAAACAAGCACTTATCAGTCCTTGCCTGTTGGGTCCTCCAAACATGCTGGTTTTATGGTGGATGTCATTCCACGTTACACAGTCCTGCATTCCGGTGGTTGTCGAAGTCCCAATTGTGAAGATGAGCCTCTGATCAAATGCCCGCTCGAGGAGCCTGAGTACATGTCTCCCCTCTCGCGAATCAGGTAAATATGCTGTCCTTGTTGTTCCATGATAAGACCTTCTAGGATGTGGGTGCTCTGGCTACATGGCAGAGCAGACAAGTAGTATGAACATTACAGTACAGTGCTCTATTCTCATCGAACAAAAGTTATTCACAAACTCCTACTACAAAATAATTTGAAAGGAAGAGTAAATTATGGGTTGAATAATTGTTATGTATATACTGTACATGCCTCTTAAATAATATACAGCCCATTTGTCAAACCGCTGCTGGATGAAGATCCCCCCCCGTACACCAAATAAAGTAATGGGTGTTGTTTGACCATACTTCACCAAGCTGGTCAATGAAGGAGGGGTTCCAGGACTGGTTCAGAAATCACTTGCCACTGATATTAGCCATGGCTGAGAATCAAACTCAGGGGACTGGGTTCATAGCAGTTCGCTAACTACCGCAAACCACTGCGGCACCTTCAATACCTATGTAACACTATGTAATTTGCATTCTGCTTTATTAATGTTAGCTTTTAAAGTTTGATGGTGCATGAACTATGAAGGTTAAGATTATAATCATTTGTTTTTCATTCCATTGTAATGCTTATAAAAAACATTTCATTTGACAATGTACTGTTTATCTGTCTGCCACCTAATAGTTATGTTTCACTGATACATATTTTCACATGCAGTACATTGTGCAGAAATTTGAGAGCTGTGCAGGAAATTAAGAGAGTGAGGAATGAAAATGGGCGAGTGGATGGAGACAACTTATATTCAAAAAGGTAAAGTGAATGGCAATTGAGCGTGTGGGCAATTAGGGAAACGAGGGAGTGACAAGGTCTGTTGTGGGAGAAAGTACAAGTCCAGTGAACACTGGACAATAAACCCGTCACTGTGCACGAGTTTTGGATTCACGAGTTTCGCATATTCGCGAGTTACTTTGTGTGTAATGAGTGCCACCTCATAATGTATTCATTCAGCTACGGAAGCCAATTCTGCTTAGCGAACACGGGACAGACATGGTCGGATCTTGCAGTACTCGTCACGATACGTGTCAAATAATTTAGTACACGCTGCAGCTTACTAAAGTTTTGCCAGACGTCCCGTAGAGAGTTGCAATTGCTATAGTCAAGCTCTGGCAATACGATATGAGCCACCTTGTGGGCTATGTCCAAATTGAACACTTGGGACATGCACAGGCCTTAATCTTCCATGTTAGGCCCTGACGGCATCTACATCGACTCCAAAGCATGCCATCTACACAGAGCTGACAAATGCCATGGTGTCAAGGGGCAGCCCGTCCGTATAGGTGAACTCGGTGGTTGATGAGGGCGCCAAGTTAATTGGGACGCCAAATTCGAGGAAATCAATACAAATGCAATAAATACAATTCAAATAACAAAGATTTCATTATTTCAATTCCCGTGCATGTGTAGTGACATTGCGGATGTCACTGTGTAATGCCGGCCCTAGAGAGGCACAGGGTGCGATGTATTGCCATCGCGGGCACCACGTATGTGGGTGCAGTACCGGCCCGAGAGGGGCTCGGTGAGCGCTGACAGCGCTGAATGGCACCACGCTCTGCGTACAGTGCCGACCCCTACAGGATGGGGTGTGAGAGTGCCAGCCATGGAAATGGGGTTACTAAGGACCATGGCACTCTGGCTCACCCCGAAGGCCACGTGACCGGTAAAGTCTACACAGGGCCCCCAGGTGGGAGCTAGGGGTGGTCACGTGTCAGGGTCGAGATCCTGCTCGAGGATTCTAGGTGGTCGTGGCTAAGGGCGGAGCCAGCCACGCCACAGAAGATATAAGCCGGGTCCCCGAAACAGAATTACATTTAAATGCACTGCCCCGAGCTGACTACCAAATCACACAGCGCCATATCTGCCTATGACAACCTGGAATAAATGGTGGTCACCAATCCAAGCATTATCCAGGCTCAAAACTGCTCAGGTTCCCAGATCTGATGAGATTGGGTGCATTTCAGGCGATTTAGTCATGTAATTTACACTTACCTGTGACAATATTAGCCCATGAGTTATCTTTCCACAATTTAGTACACTTAATATACAGCACTATTTATAACAAATACTTACACCTTGCATACCACTTGGAATGTCATAGTATATTCTACAGGTTCCATACTTCTCATGTCCTGTTCTGTAGAAAATTGTTTTTGCATCAAATGTCAATTTAATGTATGATTTTAAATAATTTACTTACCCCTTGAGTGCCACTTGGAATGTAATATTCTATTGTAATGGTTCCACATGTCTCATGACCAGATAAACAAATTGACGAAGTTGTTGTTCTCATTTTTGCATCCTTTGGTTGATCACCTACTATTTTGCCATAAACTGTCTGGCAGATTGGACATACTGACTTCACCTTCATTGACTGGTCAAGGCATTGTTTGCAGAAGGAGTGGTTGCATTTACTCAGTGACGTTTTATCTTTGAATTCCTCCAAACAAATTGCGCAGGTATCTTTTTTCTCGTTTTCTTGGTTTGGGTTATTGGTGGAGCTCATGGCAGAATTCAGGGTCGTGTTAGTCACCGGCTTATTCTTTTTTGATAAGGGACCTTGACTATAATCAAGTAATATGTCACACAACTGATCCCGTGCTTTATCAACTATGCCTTCTTTCCCTACAATATTCACTTTCATCAGTTTTTTATCTGTTTTGAATATAATGCTTTGAACACGTTTTTGCACAGCTAAAATGGCATTATGGACTTGTGTTTCAGTTAAGCCATCTGGAATGTTAGCTGTAATCTGTCGAATATTTTTTTTATTTTTTTGGAAAAAATTTGTAAAGGCATCTTCAGCTGTAGTCTGCACAAATGCACTATTTCCATTTGTCTTCAATATTATATTCACCATATCACAATCAGATTTTGTATTCAAAGTTATTTCAAAATGAAATTTTTTTTTCAACTTCTCTAATTCCTCTTTATATATTTCTAAAACAAAGTCAGAGGTTGCTTTTGTTGCACTCAAACCTCCTGTGTATGACTGCGGGGGATCTGTACCACACTCAGACCCGTGTTGCGACTTTGCAAATGAGGATGCTGCTCCGTTTTCATGACTTGTGGTACTCTTCGTTTTCCATTTTGAAATATTTAGGAGTGCATCTTCAGCATCATCAACTTCTTTGTAGCTGCCTGTTAAAATAACATGATTCTGTAATTTATTTATCACAACACTGCAGAAACGCTGTTTAATTTTCTTGATAAATTGCTCAAAATCATCTGAATGCAGTGCACGAGCTTCACCTGGAATCAGTATTTTACTCTGCTTGACATTTGTAGCTACGTCTTGGTACAGGTCAAGAAGATTCTCGACTGCTATAGCTGTTCGATCTTTTCTATATCCCTTAACTTCGAGGCAATATTTTTGTGGATCAGTGCTATTTGTTGCCGTTATAGTGACATTGTAGTTATTTTGCAGCTTATCAAGATCTGCTTTGCGAACTTCAGAAAAGTATTCGAAAATATGCTTATCAACTTCAAAAGAGTTAGCATCTGATGCTGGCTCATTTTGTTGATGCTCCTGAAAAAGAGAAGGAAAATATTTTAAGTTCAGTACCATGAATATACATATGTCCATTATCCAGTCTGGATTAATTTTGGGGTTGAAACCATGTAATATGAAAACATTCCTGTCATGTAATTCCTAGAGAAGATAAATTCTCTGTGTGTTAAATCAGCACACTTGCTAGCTCAATTACCAAAACAATTGCAGTCAATTCTATTGTTAAAAGATTGACATTTACACTTATAATTATGAAATAAAAATTCAACCGTAGAAGCTGTAGTTTCCATTGTACATGTGTACATGTACAGCCCTTCTGCCAATCCTCTGCTGGATAAGGGTCTCTCCACGGCGTGAGAGTTGTGAGGGTTATCTGACCATACCCTACCATGCTGGCAAGTGCGGGTTGACGAAGGCGAGGAGCATACAGAGTATGTGGAACAGAAATGCAGTGCAACAATTACTATTTCTCCACTTCTTCTGACCACTATATAGTCACTTATTACCTGATTTTCTTCAAAGCTATGATGAGATCGGCAAGATTTTGGGTGATTTGGTCATAGGAAGTTTCAATTACACAGCTAGGTTTTTGTTCATAATGGTTAAGCAGTAAATACTCTATTTTTGTTGCACTATGAATAGATTCACAAATAGAATTAAGCAAATAATTATTGTAAAAAAATAAAGGAACTGTTGGAAGTTGTTTATCCAATTATACGTCTTTCTGCTCTGGTGACCATTGCCTGGAACATTATCTGTATATACTTATGTAGTGACATCGCGGGATGTCACTCTGTAGTCCCAGCCCTACAGGATAGGGTGTGGGAGTGCCGGCCGTAGGAATGAGGTTACTAAAGGTCATGGCACTCTGGTTGACCCGAGAGAACACGTGACCAGTTAAGTCTACAAAGGGGCCCCAAGTGTGGGCTAGAGATGGTCACGTGGTCGGGGTCCAGATCCTGCTCGAGGATTCTGGAAGGTGGTCGTGGCCAAGGGCGGAGTCAGCCACGCCGCAGAGAATATAAGCCGGGTCCTCCAGAGGGACCGGCGTAGCTGTTCATCCTGAAGAAACCTTTGTTCTACGTTCTCCGAGTCTCCAACACGTGGACCTGGACCTGAACTGTGGTCCCCGTCCGTAGTAGCCAGTCACGTGGTAACTAGTGTAGTTAGCCTGGTGGTCACCACCATAGGTTATTATTCTGTTAAGAGGCAGTTACCCCGTGTGTTGGTGTTAAATAAACGTGTTGCCTCCAAGTGTACGACTGCGACTCAGTTGAACTCACTACACTTATGTTATAATGCGATGTTAATGAACGTCGTTAGCTTTATTTTAAAAAAGGATATACATTTTAAGGATAACAACATACACATAGGAGAAACTAACATAACAGTAGACAAGCCTAACAATGGTAACTGAGGTTTTTTTCAGGCCTAAACCATATGTATCCTAAATTCCAAGTCAGGACTAGCTTTTTTTCCAGGTGCGTGGATACTATAACTCACGGGCTGGATGCAACCTCTACTTCATTTTATAAGGCCCGTAGCCACATGAGGCCCACCATTATGAAATGGCCTACAAACGATATATATCTGTCATTACAAGCATATTATGCACTATAATTTGACACTGGACCTATGCACTTTCATATATTTGGCTAAAGTAAAAAAAAGTGTCTCTCTGCTAAAATGATTGTGGGCTGTGAAAATGTTTGTCAGTGGCTCAGCCAGTGGAGAAATTCTGCTTGCCTGTGATAGAGCCAGTCGTTCCAAAGGCCATGCGCTATATACTTTGTGTTCATTTTACTAACGGGGTGGTGGGGGTGGTGGGGGACTGACTTTACCGACCCTGACCAAGTGTTTAACTCGTGACAAAATTATAAGTTAAGCGCCACCCAGCTAGACACCATCATTCTCATGGTTATTATCAACTAAACTTTACATGTCCAGTTTTATGAATCGAATGTACTCCTGCAATGAGTAGTCTTGAATTCATTTGCGGTTTGTTTGTTATATTATCATTCAATTAAACTGTAGAGTCAATCAGTATCATAGTATTTATACTGTAGGAATCCGATAAGCTATAAAGCTTTTTTTCACTGATGTAAAATAATACAATGCTAAAAACATGTAGGTACACCTCCGTTTTGCAGCAGTGATATTTTAGATACAGTATATTCCGAAGGATAAAATACCTGTTTTATGTCACCGTACTGTTTAGCATATTCACTTTCTATAAAGGCATCCATTTCTGAAAGAAAAAAACGTAACATTAGTGAGTGTTCTCTTTTTATGCTATTAACTACCATTTAAACACATGGAAACAATTGTACATGAGCTACATGTTGCAAATGATAGTTTAATACACGTGAAATTTAGAGCTGGGCCCATTAGACAATTGACTGAAAATAATAATCGAGAATCTTCTTGTGGTTGATTCCTTGCACGCCTTGAAAATGGAGGCCACCCCAACATTCTGCCTCCCAAAAGAGGGTAATCCGCTGCATGTCATGCTCTGCGTGATGCAGCTGATGCCGATGGTGTCACCATGTCCTGCCTATGACCTCCCAGCAACACATTTGGAAACCTAGGTAACTCCTTTGCATATGTCTTTATCTAATTAGTTGAATTACCAACTGATAATTGGTGAAGTATCGATTAATTTGATTATTGTATAGCCCAGCTCTAATGCGGTAACCAGAGTACTGAACTGCATTTTTATTTGGCACACTAATACTGGACTGTACATTATTGTTTAAAAAAAACAAGTTTTAAGAGGAATACATTTTAAGTTTAAATTCTTAAATGACAGTACTGTACACTCATAAAACCCTTGATATTCATAATCAAGCTCTCATCCGTAAATTCTATAAGTGTATTAGTGACCCTGTCCCTGGATAAACAGAGTTCTCCCATAAATAATGGTGTTGATATATACATGTATATTCCACTATTGGATGAGGGTTTCCCCACGTCGTGGAGGTAGTGGGATTTTTAAAATACCATATTTAATCATGCTGGTCAGTGCAGGGTTGTGAAGGCAGAGAGCAAAGACAGAGCATAGTTGTGTCAAACAATTGATTGTGCTGCACTGCCCTCTGCTGACAACCTAACCCCACAGCAACCTATAACATCTGCTTGCGCATAGTGATCCTATTTACTCAATTTATAACAAAAATTAGTCCGATTTCAATAATATGTAAGAAAACCTAATAATATGATAAAACCTTCCAAATAACGCAAACTGCGTCATTTGAAAAAGACCATGTTCATAAAATGTTCAAAGTTCCTGCACCCTTTAATTGACCTCCCTTTGTAGTTTATCTAATGAAAATGCTGGCAAGTACAAATACCTCAGGATCTGTTTGATTACGAAAAATATGTTTTCACAGAAAGTTTCTCCTGTGCACAACCCATCATTGTGATCTGTATTCTAATTTTGGTTTTCAACGTCTCAGACAAGTAACGCATTGGGCCAAACGTGTCTTAAATGCATATACAAATAGTTAATGCCATAAATATTTTTTTTTTACAGATCCAAATCCTCACGGCCTAAGACTACCTCTTTCAATGTAGTGTACCTTATGCGAATAATCGGGTTGGCCTGACATCATTTCCAGTTGATGCCCCTTGATTCTAAAATAATTTGGCCTTTCAACTATATATTATTTGCATTCCAACCATATATTTAAAAGAACAATTGATAACTAGCCTTGATTAGTTTATGTTTTAACTAGACCACGATTACTGTAATGTTTTGGCTGTCCATTTGTTCATCATTATAGTACATATGGGATTTCCTCCATTGTTTCTACTTGCTTCAGTGCATTTTCCTTTTCATGCATCATATGTTTTACTCTATTAAAAATGTTTAGGTACAATTAACTGTATCACTTAGCCTTATTCATATTTCGTTACCTTATTACACATTTAGTATAGATTTGTTGCAATTAAAATGTTCATAAAATACCGTCTACTGTACTTTAAATTACTTTATGTAACCCAGGTCGCCTTTGCAAAATAGGTAATGTTGTATTGTCTCAGTGGATTTATTTCGTGGTTTAATAAAGGATACAAATGAGTTAGTGGTTGGTCATCCAAACACTATCCAGACTCAACCCTGCATAGCTTCCGAGATCGGGTATATTTCTAGTGATTTGCTGATCGGTGGTTGATACGTGGAGAGTTCATCCTCCATGCAGTGAGTAATTTGCCTTCAGTGCAGGTAAAGGCAATGGCAGCCTCATCTTTGTTGCCGTTGTATGGATAAATCACTCCACAAATACAATTCATCTTTTCATAATTTTCCTCAAGCCGTCTTCTTACTTCCAGGTCTCTAAGACCTGGAAACTGAGTCTTCAGGCTGATTATCACAGCATTCTTTAGACTCAGCTCGACTGTCTTCTTCCCTCCAGTCGCCATGACACTCCACCTGCCAACACACAAGTACTAATATCAGGTACAATTGTTTATCTTTGGATATTCGTGGCATACAGATCCAAAAATCACTGTGGACCCAGGTTGGTGGGAATGTTTTGTAGCGGACAGAAAATTCACAATACGTTGCTCATACAGGACTTATCGAGAAAAAATAAATCACGTGGCATCAAAATCCACGCCAATAATTTTCCCAACTACATGTCTTCGCGTGTCTCCGTGTGTCTTCCTGTCTATTTGCCCAACTGCACATGCACGACCGAGGGAGTTTGGAGGGACAGGGGTGGGAGCTGACGACTGTCTGCCACCACTCTGCCGCAACTAATGAAGAGGGTTGCAGGTGGAAGGTGGGGCTGGGCTGGATCAGCCACTGAACGGCACGGATAGTTCCGTCTTCTCGTATTATAAAATGTTATAGACGGGTTACAGAGCACTGGTCTATATTTTTTCAATAATCAGAAGTGTATTATCCGAGTAAATTACCCATTGAGCTATACAGCTCTTTTTCAACCAAATGGTCTTACAAAACAATCATGTACATTCGTACAGTACAAAAAATTGTCACTGCGCAAGAATGGTGCAGGCTTTCTGTAGGTGTACTTGGAGGAAAATATACAGCAGTGAATTAAGACAGCGTAGATTTTCACAAGGTTTTTCAATTTTATTTGTAGGATATTGAACATGTAACAGTAAATATACTCTAGTTTTTTTTATTTGGTCTTTAATACACAAACGTTTTAACACAATTAAATCGCACTGAAATCAAAAGAAACCTACTCGTCCCATTACATAAGCATATTCCTATTTTAAACGCAAAACGTAGGCAATGTTTTCCCTCTTAAAATGTTCTGTTTGTAGTGATATTTTCCCGTCGTGAAAGTCCACTGCCCATTTTACAAGTGCGTCATTTTCCCGAGGCATAATATTTGTGAAAAACATGTTAAAACTGAATGTATTGGGGGATGGTTAATTTGTAAAAAAAAAGGCGATTATATAATTTTGTGCTATTCAGTGTCGCAAATGCAATCCGTTTGACATTATAACTCGTGACCTATGACAACGAAGCATTGCCAGAAACATCGATTATACATATTCAGTATGTTTTTCTTTAACGGCCAGTGGCATTGACAAAGTTTAGATATAAAATGTGACATTCTTTGGTTCTTTTAGTAAAGTCAAGTAGATAGAAAAAAATAAAAGTCATCAGGAGGACGATCGCTTGTGTTGTGATCGAAACGTCGTAGTCTTTTTTATTTACTTTTCTTTTTTTATCTACGTGACTTTGCCCAAAGAACCAAAGACTATGAATTCCTGCAGTCACGAAAGTTTTAAGTCAAAATTGTAAATGTTACATTTCGGTGAATGTAGCGAACTTGTAGCGAACTTCTAGCGATCACACGGGGAGGGGTCCCGCCAGAGTGGAACTCTCAGCCAAACATAACACCACGACGCCAGTGGTGATGTACTCGTCATGATACTGGTAGGAAGCACCTGGTTCCACCAGCCCACAGGGGATTATTGTGTCCGTCAGTCGTGCATCCAAAAATTGGAGGGGTGGGGCTGGGTGGAGAGGGGAAGGTGGGGAGGGGCTGGGTTGGGAGGGTGGGGAGGGTGGAGCTGGGTGGGGAGGGGCTGGTCACCCCGTGGTGCCCTTATAAAACTCAACGTTTAACCTACTCACACCGGCTTGTGCCCGCCCTCACAGTCGGGCATATTTTCGGAATACACCACGCCGCCGTTGACCCTGGCCATTGACCGAGCAACCCAACGTTACTACCAGCTCCCTCCGCAGGAATGTGTTTTACAATGCGAATACGACTACAGTCCTTCCCCAATCCCCTGCTGGA
>JAAXLI020002024.1:0-15534 GCA_014621495.2 Entosphenus tridentatus
GAGCACTAACACCCTACACACCCTGAGCACTAACACCCTACACAGTCTGAGCACTAACACCCTATACAGCCTGAGCATTAACATGCTATGCAGTTTTGGGCACAAACCCCAAACTATAGCTCTGATCCTAACTCCGCAATGTTATAACCATAACCCTAATCCAGGTACATGAGTAGCCTCAGACACACCACCACAATAGCCCATACCCTAACGCTAACCCAGTAACACAATCTCACACACACACGCGCACAAACCCCCGACCCCAAAATCTGACCTGAAACCCTTGACCTAACCCCTGACCTGTCCTATCAGGCTCGTGCCAAGCACAGGATAATTACCTGGAGCAGCTGGCGGAGGTGTTTGCCACGTCTGTGCCCAAGAAGGTGGCGGGTTTCTTCGCCGAATCAATCCAGGTGGGCTCGCCGGCCCTGGCAGCTGCTGGGCGTTTACCGATTCCTGCTGGAGGTTAAAACGAACGAGCCATGGGCTGGAGAAGAGATGAGCGGATTAAACTCGCCTATTGGTTAAGGCTCCACGGAGGAAGTCTTCCTAGCAGTTTGAGGCGGTTGCCTTCCGGTAACGCAGACAAGTTGCCTCTAACAGCGGATGGCAAGAGGAGCGATGCACGCAACAATGAGTGGGAGCACCGGGTGACTCACAATACCTGGGTCTGTCCCGTGACCTCCTGCCAGCGAGTCTTCCACCGCACTTCATGTGATGGCCTCGAAGTGCACCTAGCCCAGGGGGTTGGAAACCAAACTAACAAGAGCCATTTTTGTTTTCGAATTCTGTAAAAACCTCAATATTTCACGAGCCACAATGCATGTGAATACGACACAGTGGTCCTTTCATAATTAACTTCATGAAGCAGCTCTTAACGAGCTGCATGTGGCTCCGGAGATGTATTTTGATGACCCCTGACCTAGCCAGAGAGATTTGATTCCTGGTGGGTGCTGTGATTCATTCCGGGTGCTGTGATTGATTCCTCCTGGATGCTGATTCCTGCTGTGTGTGTGCAGGGCGTGGGTGGTTCCGTTCAGTACCCGCGTGGATACCTGGCCGAGGCGTACCGAATGGTGCGTGCACGGGGCGGCCTGTGCATCGCCGACGAGGTGAGACCCACCACGATCATCATCATTATCATCATCACTACACGTTGGTGTGTGTGTGTACATGTGGGTATAGATGGGAGTGTTATTGTAGTGGTTAGCACATAGAGTTCGATTCCCGCTCACGACCAATAGGTGACGAATATTTTAACCGGTCCTAAGGGCCTCCCCTAGGTTGACTTAGCCTTAAATTAGTACCCATCAACACTAGGGCGTGGTGTTGGCCACCCAGCCCCCCGTGCACTGTGCCGGCCTTCATAGGTGCTCACCAACAGCACTTGCCCCAACAGTCTTGTTAAAGGTCTATGCGGGGGGGGATCATTGTGCATATCATCATCTGCGTCGGGTGCTGTGTGTTGCAGGTCCAGACGGGCTTTGGGCGTCTCGGGAGCCACATGTGGGGCTTTGAGTCTCACGGTGTGGTGCCCGACATCGTCACCATGGCCAAAGGAATCGGCAATGGCTTCCCTCTCGCCGCCGTCGTCACCAGTGCCGGTAATGCGCACGGGATGTACGCGGCACACCGTGGTACCACGCTTAACGGTCGCTCGCTCACCACACCCTCAACACCGCGGTCACTCGCACAGCTCAGATACAGTGATAGCCACAATCGCCCACAGACCACGCTCACGTAAGTGATACTACACGATACAACACACACGGCATGCATTGCACAGTAATTCTGCACACCCACACATCACACAACACAACCCTCGCTCGCACAGCAATGCCATACTCGCACACAGATCACTCTCACATTACACAGCGAATACCACATTCACACTACGCTCACACCATAGTGATGCCATACCACACTCGCATTATGCTATACACGTACACACCAAACACATCACTGCCACGAACTGCACATACGAGGCCCCTCTCAGCCGCTGAACATGTGGTGAGTGGTGGTACAGTGGTTAGCGCCCTGTACCCCGAACCTGAGGGCCCGAGTTCAATTCCCTCGCATGACCAATAATGGCGACCAGTATTTAAGCCTGTCCTGGGCCTCCCCTAGGTCGTCAAATGAGTACCCGGGCAGTGTGTAAACATCAGCATTGGGGAGACGAAGGCGGCCGGACGTGGTGGCGGCCACCCACCCCATCTTGTGCCGTGCTTGCTGACAGCACTTGCCCCAACAGTGTAATGTTCAAAAAAGACCACACGGGGGACCTTCGTTGTTCTGGGCACGTGTGCAGAGGTGGCGAGCGTCATGAGCCAAGCGCTTCACTTCAACACATTCGGCGGGAGTCCCCTCGCCTGTGCCGTGGGCTCCGCCGTGCTCGACGTGAGTGCAGCACCCCTCATGGGGTCAGGGTTCGTCACGGGGTCAGGGTTCGGCACGGGGTCACGTGCACTACAACCCTGGTCCCAACCTCTTCGATCCATCTCCCGCTTGGCCTGCCTCTCGGCCTCCACCCTGGTGCTTCATTGTTCCGTCACCCTTTTCTTCTTTCCCATGGGGCTTCCTCACTTCTTGCAACACATCCTTGGGCATCCCGAGTCGACGTCGTTCACGAACATTTTTTTTTATTCCAGATCCCGCAATCATCCTGCACTCGGCAAGAGCGTAAAACGCGAGTTTGGAGTACTAATTTTAAATTAAGGGAAGAAAAGTCAAACAGTTTGGTACCAAACTGTTTATTGCTAAATATACATAACCTGCGATATTTTCTTAGTTAAATAATGCATACGTACCATATTTGCAAACTTCTTAATCAATATTAACACGTCAATCTTCATTCATATAACTAAAACCTGAAAAGCATTTCCCTCTTCTGACACTCTGTACTGTTGAGCACAGGCTCGGCGGTATCCACTTGTCCTGGCATGTCCTCACATATTCTTAGGTTTTTTCGGTAAAGTCACGTAGGTAAACCTAAGAATATGAATCCTTGCAGTCACGAAATCTTCAAATCTAGAATGTCCTCACATGTCTCCCACCGCCGTATGTCCCCTGTTGCGTCTTCACGTTTGTCCCCGTCCGTGTGCTCGTACGCAGGTCATCGAGGAGGACGGGACCCAGGCTGTGTGCTCCGAGGCCGGGGGGCGGCTCCTGGCTGGGCTGGCTCAGTTCCGTGACGAGTTCGAGGTGGTTGGGGACGTGCGCGGCAAGGGGCTCATGATTGGTGTTGAACTTGTCACCGACAAGGTACGATGGCAGACAGACAACCGGACACACAGACATCTGTACACATTGATACATGTGTAGTGTTGTAAAGGACAGGCTCATAAACTTCTTTATGGCACACACTGTTTATTGTCTTAATTACACAGTCCCTAACACACAAGGGGTATACGGTCCCCCTTACCCGTTAACCTGAGGAGGTACAGCCTCCTGACCCTGCACAGCTCACACTTCGCTCCTATTCTAAGGAGGTACAGCCTCCGGACTTGCTGTCTATCAATCTCCCCGCTAGCCTAGCGTCCTCCGGCTTGGACCTAGGGGAGGCACACTGACCCGCCGCTGGTCCGGCGGGTCCCCGACCTCTGGTCGCTCAGGACCTTCGCCCTTACAAGGGCGGGAAGGCTGGGAGACAGGCTCCTATTCAGGACCTATCTCCCCTGACCACTGGTTACTCTGAGCCCCAGCCCTGACAAGGGCTGGAAGGCTTGGTCCAGGGTCCTATCTGTCTTCGGCCGACTTGGATCTTCGTGTAGCAGAACTGGCCAAGAGCTCTCAGCGCTCTGGCTTTTATACCGGTTCGTGGCCGGGTTGTCCAATCCCCGGCCACCTTGTGGAACCCGCCGATTGGTCCTTCCCAATCTGGCGTTTGGATCCCACCTTACCCCATTTGACCCTGACCGTTTGAACGAGCGGGAAAACCCTGTTTACAATCCGCTCTCACAGCTGGCGAATAGCGAGTAGTTATCAACACTACACATGCACAGACACATACGAGGGTGTACCGATATAAACACACCACTCGCTACTGGACATCTATGAAAAAGAGGTTAATAGCTCATCGGATTTGTCCAGGATAAAGAACACGTTCCTTCAGAGTGGGCAGGTAGGAACATGGTTGGACAGCACATTCGTGCACGACAGCCAGACAACTCATACCTGGTGGGCAGTGTGGAAGCTGTTACTACCTGTATAAGTGTAGTGTATCGTGTCGTGTATAGTGTAGTGTGTAGGTTAAACGTTGAGTTTTATAAGGGCACCACGGGGTGACCCACCCAACCCCCTCCCCTTGCTTAGGCCCCTCCCATTACCCCCCTCCCTTAGGCCCCTCCCCTGACCAACCCCTCATATCATTATGCCCCTCCACCTGTCCCCCCCCTCCCTTAGGCCCCTCCTCTGAACCCCCCCCCCTCAGGCCCCTTTCATGACTCCCCCCTTCCTTAGGCCCCTCCCCTGACCCTCCTCCCTTAGGCACCTCCCCTCTCCGTACCCGGCAGTAGGTCTCCACCAATCAAAAAGCTGTTAAAAGGTCTCCACCAATCAAAGAGCTGTGTGCATTATATATTTATTTATGCACGACAGACAGACAAACAGACAGACAATTAATCCCTGGTGGGCAGTGTGGAACATTGTTCCTACCTGTATTATGATTATGAAGCACACAAGCGCAAGTACACACACGTGAGGAAATGCACAGATACACGCGTGAGGAAATGCACAGATACACGTGCACACGCAGACGCATGCCAACGCAGGGTGCGTGGGCGCGCCTCGTACGTCCACCGTGTTCGAGTGCCGCTCTGCTGTGCGCTTGCTCAGGCCAGCAGGACGCCGCTTCCGACGGCGCAGATTAACGAGATCTGGGAGGACTGCAGGGAAATGTCGCTCCTCATCGGAAAGGGCGGCGTCTACGGACAGGTGAGGCCAGGAGGGGGCGGTTGCTGGGTGGTGGGGATTCGAGTGGGGATGGGGGTCTTGTGGCGATGGCAGCGTCACAGGAGTGGTATGTGTGCCCCGGTGCCGCAGGTGTTCCGCATCAAGCCGCCCATGTGCATCACCACCGCCGACGTGGATTTTGCACTCGCCGTGATGCACAGGGCCCTGAGCCACCACCGCGAGCGCCACGCCGCCTAGACCTGGTCGTGCCACCGCACAGCCGCCCCCACGGCACGGCCACTCGACACAACTACATCAGCCTACTATGCAACACCACCACCGCCACCACTTTGCCACACCATGTTGTCAAACCACCTAACTACACTACACAGCCACACAATACTACCACCACCGCCACTTAGTCACACTGCAACCATTCTACATGGCCACCACCACCATGTGGCTACACCAAGTGACTACCTAACTAACCCACCCCACCCCACACCAAACCAACCTTGTTTTTTTTAAAGGCCGACCATGACCGCAGGCCAGCAACAAGCAGGTTTGAGTTCCAGATGTGAACGAACGCAAACTGGTCTTGAGGCCAGGCTATGGAGACTTCAGCGATGGGGATGACAGCACTGACGATAGTACAGCAGCTAAGAACAAGCGTCTCGATTTGAGAAGGGTTATAGCAACTTGAGAAACAAGAGGATGGGGGGAGGGAGGCCCAAGGTGGAGGAGCAGTGCGGGGGCAAGAAGTAAGAGAGAAACGTGAACCAACGTAGTTGAGCACGGCAGGGATAAAACGGGTCCTTAGCATGGGCAGAGGTGTAATGGCCGCAGTTTCATGGGAACAATGACGGTGAAATTGTGAATAAAAGAAAGGGGAGGGGAGGCTACTAAACAACGTAAGAGTGAGCACAGGATCGTCAATCATGCCAACTGCTTCACGTTGCTTGTGTGACGCCGAGTTGGATGCTCCTGTTCAACAGGAACTCAACTACTCCTGCCAGCCACGCCACACCACCTCCCCAGCACAACGAGCCAAGCCCAATCAACACTACTTAAATCCACACCATTCGATCCATCAGCCTTACTCACGCCACCTCACCTGACCCACACCACCTCACTTTGCCGACACTAGCCGACTCTCACCGCTCCGATCCCCCAATGACAGCCACAAAACAGTGATTCGTAAAAAAATGAAAATAAACGATCTCCCACTACTGTGCCGCAAGTGTCTCTCTGTGAAAGCAGCAGTACAATTCTACAGAGCAGCAGCAGCATATCAAACGGCAGGACCCGCTTGGCCCAGGTGGCGCCAAAGCTCCCAGCTGGGCCACCACCCCCACCGTATTTTCACTAAGAATCGACCCTCACCCCTACACCACACAGCACCACCACAGACTGCACGTGCAATGCCGTGACTTTACAGGGTTTATCTCCGAAAAAATAATAACAAGGCTGGTTAAGAGGCAGAGGGGTTGCCCAGGGGCTGTGCGGCTATTTCCGCTTGTGTTTGCCCTTCTTGTCGGGCGCTGCTGGCGCCGTGGGGGCTGTGGGGTCGGCGGTGCGGGGGGCGGTGTGCCCGGTGCTGGAACAGCCGGTTCCGGGAAGAGAAATCCTGCCCGCAGGTTGCGCAGCCCAGAGGCTCCTGTTGTGACACCGGCAAACGTACACGTACGCACATCCCCCCCCCCCACGTGCCCCCCACGTGCCCCCCTCCACACACCCCGATGCCTTCCTGCTGTGTGCGTCACATGGGCCTCACCTGGAGCTCGTTGCGTCGCCACCTTTCCTCGCACGCTTCCCCTCCTTCCTCGTGGGCTCCGTCCCCTCTTCTTTCTTTCCCGCCGTCTCTGGTGCCCCTGGGGGGCCTACCCCTCCCTGGGGAGTCCTCCGAGGTGGGTGCCAGGCACGGTGCACCGTGGCCGTCGGGCCTGGCGTTGTGGTCGCAGTGTGCCGTTTCTTCTGCGTGTGCGGTACCGTTAGTCTGTGCTGCGGTGTCTTGGTTGGGCATGGTGCAGGCAGTGCTGGGGGAAGGGGGGGGTGTGCGGTGCGGGGTTGGGTGTGGTGCGGTGATGGGGGTGTGCCGTGCGTGGGGAGTGGCGTCGGTGCTCCGAGCGGATGTCACCGGGCCCCGTCATCTTTCTCCTCTAGGGCGGCAGCGGCGGCATCCTCAGCATCGAAATTATATTATCACCTCCATAATCTTTCCCACCTCCACCATCAGCAACTTCTGCCTCGAGGTAGGAACCTCCTCCCTCCTCCTTCATGACACAGCAGGGAGCAGCAACAGCAGAGTTAAGATAAAGGGTAACACAAGACAGATGGTAAGGGCAAGGTGAGAAGGGCATGGTGAGGAGGGTATGGTAATAAGGATATGGTGAGGTCACGGTGTGGTCAGGATGATGACAAAGTGAGGGCACGGTGAGGGCAGCACCTGGGGCCCCGCTCCGAACAGGAACGCAAACTCCTCGGCCGTCATCTGCTGCCGTAGCCATGCCACGTTGTCTCGGTGCTTCTTGGAGCGGTCGTGGCTCTCCTTCCTGAGCCACAACACGAGAGACTGCACCGCACTTCTGTGAACAACCGCGAGTAGCACCTATGAAGACCAGCACGGCACACGAGGAAGTGGGTGGCCAGAACCACGCCAGGCCACCTTTGTCTCGCTAGCAGCGATATTTTACGCATCGGACCAAGTACTCGTTTGGGTCTGCACAGGAGTACTCGCCTTGAGGTTCTTGAAAGCCTTGCTGCAGGTCGTGCAAGACGGCTCAAAGTCCTCCCAGTCCCGCGCAGCCTCCTCTGCACGCCACACACGGGAGGGTGGAGGGGTAGGCACAGTGCGCGCGTGAGTCCCGCACAGCAGGTGATCTCCCAGGGCACTGCGGTGGCTAGGAGATGTTAACTACCTCGCCTGGTAAACAGGAGGGTCATGGGTTTGATCACCACCCGGAGTTTGCATGTTTCTCTTCCCATGGCCGTGTGGATTTTTCTCTGGGTCCTCCGGTTTTCCCTCCACATTTGGAATCAACATCACACGTTTAGAGTATTTGGCTGATATACATTTCCACATGAAAGCCACTTCGTTGAGCAATGATTTGTAGCCAGATGGCTTCTGAAAAGGAGCAATAAAGCTCAGTGGGCCTTATCTGGTAAAATAAATAAGTAATATTTTTAAAAACTTTTAAAAACACGCTTTTATGAAATGTACTAGTAATGGCAGAACTCCACGACTCCAGGAAGTGGCCCCGAAGCTTGCCATAATGTAAGGGACCGTGGTGATTTACAGCCAACGTTAGTTGTGTGGACAATTAGACCCAAGCTGAAACATCGTATTTCTTATTTTTTTATAAAAGTCTCCGCGCGCTCGCGCTTGCGGGGTATTTGGCTCTCGAACGGTGGGCTTTTTGTAGAAAAACATTTGCCAGGCAGCACGCCCTCAGGCTATTCCGTTTTCCCATCCCTAAACCTGAAAGTAGTTTAATTAACACATTTGTGCCATTTCTTCTTTTCATTATTTACTTATTGCGAGACCTCGACAATACCAACTGACAACAATTGCATGGGGGGGGGGCGGACCCTGCCAAGTGATGCCCGTTAGCGAGAGCTCACGGGGACATTTCCTTTTACACGTTTTACAGTCAATACATACACACATAACGCTGCGGATATTTCTTAACAGTCTGATGTTCTCTTCGCCCTCCCCCAACACGATGCGTTCACTTTATACTACAGACTTCGTTGATTTTCATATTTTAGTGCTTACACAGCATTATTCTTGCACGGGCGGGGGATGCTGGAGGGGGTAGCGGCCCAGCCCCTAGCCTGGCAAAGTGCCAACTCCGCCACCTGTAGGCCAGGACGGGGGCTACGCATGGGACAAGGCCTCAACATGCCTATGGTAAGTACAAATTTCTTTGCTTCTTTCGCTAACAACGCAAGTCCATTGTTTACTATTATTAAACACATAAGTTGACAAACATTAAAATAATAATGTTTGTCTGCAGATACAAACTCACCTTCATTGCTTACTATTATGAACTAATACGTTGTCAGATATTAAAATAATTATCTTTGTGAGCACATCACAACTCTGGTTCATTGCTTACTATTATGAAACAAATCAGTTGGCAGATATTACAATAATTATGTTTGTGTGCAGATAAAATCTCAGCTTCATTGCTTACTATCATGAAACAAGTTGGCAGATATTACAATAATGTTTTTGTGCACAAAACTCTTTGGATTTTAGCTGCGCTTTTATGACACTGCGACGGTTTACTGCCAGTCTGTGATGTGGCCTGCTGCTGGCCTGCTGCCTGTTGATTATCTACACTGTGTGGGGGCTACTGCCCCCCGATTCCTCTCTGAGACATAACTCTCGGCTGGCCCCTTGGTCACCTTGGTCATTAAAACACCCTCCGCGTGCCTTCCCTCAAACATTGGTAATAACTACCTGCACGCTACTGCTCGGCTCCGTGCACGCTCTAGAAATAGCATGGCAGCTGAGGGTCAGAGGTCGGAGGGCAGTGGCGTTGCTCGCACACGCGCGGCCACCGTGAGTGGGTGATAACGCTCGTTCAAAGGGGCCGTGGAACAGGTGTTTATGGTGGGTGTGAGCCCTCATGCAGCACGCGTCTCCACAGTGACAGAACGGAGCGTGCACCCGCGGAAACACCGACCACCCACGTTACGAGCGCACACACACAGCACCACGCGCTTTCAACACACTCGTAGAATCCACACGAGACTGTGGTTAGTTATTAACTATTTATTACCAGCCGACTGTGAGCCACTGTTGTGTCAGTAGGAATCGGCAAGGCAGGCTTACACTATTTCCTGATGGTCTGTACCCGATTTATCTAGTTTGATGGGCTCTAAGCTGCTTCGGTTTTTAGACTAAAATCCCAATACTCTCTTTCCCTCTCACAGTTCGATGCGTACGGCGCTCCGGCGGGCTCGTCCACTCTGCACACCTCGATTCGTCGCACGGACGTTCGAGTGGCCAAACTGGAGACCGTCCCGAGGGCTGACTTTAGGAGCAAGAGACCTTTTATCTTTCTGTGTCGCCCTTTTATGGGTAACCCACATCAAAGGAAGCCGTCGCTGATCCGAGGGCCTTCGCGGCGAATCAGATTTGTTAGGCTTGCTCCGCATTACTCGCGCTCTGCACCGCCGTCCATGTCCCGGTTTCCATAACAAAGGGCCCGCCGCTGACTGCTGCGCCGGCGGCCGCCCACAAGCCTATTCGTCATGCTAATCAGCCGCCCACCCTGGTTTCCCCGCCGTTCGTGGCTGCACCCCCCTACCTGCCTGCCGATCCGTGTATGGGGGTACCCAAGTCACAGCGCTGCGGTGCGAGTTAGCATCGGGGGAGATCGCCCAATTCCCTGGCCGCAGGAAACCATGAAGATTATCCCTATGAGAGGGCTTCTGAGTGAAAACCTGTCAGCCAGGTGACCTCCCCTCGGAGCTCTATGGGGGGAAATGTGTGAGGGTGTGTTTATGTGGGGGGCGGTGAGGGGGAAGCAGTGTCGGCCCCGTCGCTTGGTGGTGGCGAGGTCGTAGATGGGGCGCCTACAGAGCGGCTTCGCGGCGGCGGCATCACAAGGTCGTAGATGGGGCGCCCGCAGAGCGGCTTCGCGGCGGTGGCATCACAACTGCTAATTTTCCTTTTCACCATTATGAGTGTATGCCAGTCTATAATCTGTTGCCTGCTTCTTCACCTCACTTAGTGTACTGCCAGCCTTTCATGTCGACTGTAGCAATGCTTATGTCATTGAGTCGGCATACTGGCAGTCTATAATCTAGACTGTAGCCTGCTTCTAAACTGTGCGAACTGCTGCTCTTTCATTTACACTTATTTCTGCTTATTTATTCAATGCATTTCTATTGTTTTGATTGCTCACGTCACGCTGTTTACTCATACGTAGTACTGCGATACTGATAGCTGTGCCATCATCGGGGATTGCTGTGCGCGTCAATGTGTGTGAGAGTCGATGTGTGTGTTTGAGTCCATATGTGTGTGCGTGTAGGTCCATGCGTGTTTATTTCCGCGTGTGTTTAAGTCCACGTGTGTGTCTGTCTTTTTAGAACAGACAACGCCCGATATGTGTGTGTGTGTGTGTGTACGTCGAACTGTTTGTGTGTGCGTGTCAGTCCAAGTGTGCGTGTCAGTCCATTTGCGAGCGTATCAGTCGCTGTGTGTGTGTTAGTCGATGTGTGTGCATAGCTCCATCTGAGTGTGTAAGTCAATGTGCGTTTGTGTGTCTGTGTCAGTCCATATGTTTGTGTGTTAGTCCACATGTGTGTGTGTCACTCAATGTGTGTAAGTCAATGCGTGTGTGTGAGTCGATATGTGTGTGTTAATCCATGTGTGTGTATCTAAAGTAGATGTCTGTGTGTCACAGTCCATATGTGTATGTGTGTGTAGGCCAATGTGTGTGTCAGTCTATGTATGTGTGTGTAAATCCATGTGTGTCGTAGTCGATATGTGTGCATGTAAGTACATATGTGTGTTTACGTCAACGTGTGTGTGAGTCCACGTATGTCTGTGTGTGAGTCAATATGTCTGTGTATGTCAGTCCATGGGAGTGTGTGTTAGTCGCTTTGTCAGCATGGCTCCATGTCAGTCAGTGTAAGTCCATTTCTTTGCGTATCTTTAGGTCCATGTGTGCGTGTGAGTGATGTATGTGCTTTATTGACCTGGTCAAGGCCTATGATGCCATCAGTAGGCCTGGCCTCTGGGTTGTTCATGCTTTCGGAGTCCCTCACCCTTTGCTCACGATCCTCAAGGACCTTCATGATGGTGAGCGGCCCCGCATCAAACTACGTGGCCGTCAGTCAGAGCCATTCCCTCTACACCTTGGGCTGTGACAGGGATGTCCTCTGGCTCCCACATTATTTAAAATATCTTTTGACCATGTAGTTCGTCAAGCCTTCAATGGCTGTACCGGAGGAATTACCATATGGTACAGATACAATGAGAGGCTGATCGATGCCTGGTTGCAGTCAAGGGATGGCTCCCTATTACTCAACCATGTTATGTATGCCGATGCTCTGGTGATTGCTGTTCACTCAAGAGGAGTTGGAGGCATTGCTGATTCACCTGGAGCTTGGCACTAAGAGGTGGTGCCTTACTATCAGCCCCACCAAAACTAAGCACCTGCCTGGGTATGTTGTACCATCAGAAAATCCACCCCCACAACTCCCAATTGGTGATGGGGCAGTTGTGGAGACAGTGGAGAGTTTCCCATACCTTGGCAGTGTGCTAATGACCAGCTCTGGTTTAACATCAGAAGTCTCACTCCGAATCAGTTGAGCCACATTATCTTTTCATCGGTTACGTAACGCTGTGTGGAAAATACCTGGGCTCTCGCTCCGCATGAAGCTCCAGGTCTTCTCGGCTACGGTAATTCCCTTCCTTCTCTACGATTGCGAAACGTACACCCCCCTAATGTAACATCTTCCCTGGTTAGAAACATTTAGGCTGGCCTGTTAACGATCCATCCTGGGTTTAACCATATGTGTGCGTCTAAGTCGATGTGTTTCTATGTGTGTGGGTCGATGTCTGTGTGCAAGTCCATGTGTGGGTCTGCTTTTTTCGCCCAGGCAACGCCAGGTACTTACTGCTAGTCTTCTTTTTCTTAACCTATAAAAGGCATTTTTTTGTCTGTCTGTCTGCGTACGCTCGCTTGCGGGGGATTTGGCTCTCGGACCGTGGGGTTTACCAAGAAAAAAATTTGCCAGGAGGCACGCCCCGAGCCCCGCGGTGGGAATAGGTATTTCCGTTTTTTCGTCCCTAAACTTTAAAGCGGTTTAATTATCGATTTAGTGACATCTCCATATTTATTTATTTACTTTTGCCGACCGGCGCGCGACAAAGCACGCCGTTGCGCATGCACGAGACGCTGGCCAAGGGTTGCCCCGGGCAACGGGCATTTCGCCTTTGCTGCAGGGTGGACACCATTTCTCATTCCCGTTCGAAATGCACAAAAATGTACACGCGACGCTGAGGTAAATTGATCAAAGTTTCACGTCCTCTTCTCCCCCCCACCCCAATGTGTGAAATTATAGGGTCGTTAGATAATACAATTATAGCGATTAGACAGTATTATTCTAGCGCGGGGGGGGTAGCGGCCCAGCCTCCAGCCTCGGCCGGCTGGGTAATCTAGGCGAGGCCGGAGGCTCTGCACGGTACTAGGCCTCGACACCCCACTCTTGTCAGGCGAGGATTTTGTGCTATAGAGTCGATATATACCCAGCGTTTCCCGGGAGAAAAATACATTTTAAAACTTCTGAAAACTTAAAAACATAACATACTAATGAAAATAAAACTATAATTAAAAACAAGCACACCAAGAATCGATTCTTGGAATCGCGCAAAGGCATCGAAGGTTGTAGATTCCTTTAGAATCGGCCTATTCCCGTTTAATATAAGTTGGCTATAGAGTTGATATAAACTGCCATTAACGGGAAATACCCAGCGTTGCCCGGAGAAAAATAGATTTAAAAAAACGTCTGAAAACTTGAAAGCATAACATATACAAATAAAAAGAAAACTCAGTAATTAAAATGAAACCCAAGCGCGCCAAAATTAGATTATTTGTGTACTGGCAGTCTATAATGTAGACTGTACAAATAGTTATTAAGCTGGGTGCGTGTACTGGCAGTCTATAATGCAGACTGTAGCCTGGTTATTAAGTAAAGTTGCAGGTACCACCACAGACAGTATCCACTGCTGTAATCATAGCAGGTACCACCACAGTCAGTATGCACTGATGTGATCATAAAAAGTACGACCATAATATGCACTGCTGTCATCATAGCAGGTACCACCACAGTCAGTATGCACTGCTGTAATCATAGCAGGTACCACGACAGTCAGTATCCACTGCTGTAATCATAGCAGTTACCACCACAGTCAGTATGCACTTCTGTAATCATAGCAGGTACCACCACAGCAGTATGCACTGCTGTAATCATAGCACGTACCAACACAGCAGTATCCACTGCTGTAATCATAGCAGGTACAACCACAACATGCACTGCTGCAATCATAGCAGGAACCACCACAGCAGTATGCACTGCTGTAATCATAGCAGGAACCACCACAGCAGTATGCACTGCTGTAATCATCGCAGATACCACCACAGTTAGTATGCACTGCTTTAATCATAGCAGGAACCACCACAGCAGTATGCACTGCTGTAATCATAGCAGGTACCACAGCAGTATGCACTGCTGTAATCATAGCAGGTACAACCACAACATGCACTGCTGAAATCATAGCAGGTACCTCTTCTTGGTTCTTTCGGTAAAGTCACGTAGAAGGGAAGTAATACAATAATAAAAATAAAACATAATAAAATAATTCTCACTACGTTTCGGCCACAACGCAAGTAGCCGTCCTCAGGTGAAAACCAGGTCTGTCGAGGCGACAGCGTCTGAATGAAAAAGCACACGTGCTTGGAGCATGTATATAAGCTGGGTTGGAAGGGGGGAAGAAAGGGGGAGCCTTAACAAAAGAATATGTATATCAAGAGGAATTTAGCATATTTATGGGAAATGCAGGTATGTGATTAGTACTACTTTGCCCGTGCATGATGCAGGATTAGCAGCATCACAGGGAGGGGATAGGGGTAGCATTAATAAAGGGAAGAAGTGTTAATAGTATGTAGATGCAGTAACTAAAACCACCACGTAAACAACTAAAGTATAAACTACATAGTATCATCATTATACTAACTATACTCTACAATAAGCTGAGTTACTAACAATAAGTAATACATTACAATTCTACGTCGTAAAAAATATAATATGCTTCCATCTAAACTTTATTCTCTTACATCGCACGAGTCTACACCGTACTATATACTGCCATAGACAAACCCAAACATTAAATTATATACTGTATTGCTATAAACCACCCTATACCTTATCCATTGTAATATTACACTATGTATTATTATACCCACCCTAATGTATATCACACTGCTGTATATTCACTATACAATTACGATACTATATATTACTTTGTACATTGTATTAAGCATATACATTTTTTAAACTATTTGTTATTATACAGTGTGAAAGATACTAAGAGGAAGCAACAAAATATGTCAATGCAGCGGAGCAAAGAATCCATTCCCTGCGGAGAATACAATGCCAGTGAATGGAACGCGGTCTGAAAGTCACCGTAAACGTGAACACAATCAGTTAAGATCCGAAATGGTTTATTACGTCCTTCCAATGATTGCTAAGCCAGAATCCATCTTCTCGGTTGAAATTGTCTCTGTGTTTGTATATGTGGATAGCCTCATGAATGAATCTCTCATGGTAGCCAGATGGCTTGCAGAAAACCTCTGTCTTGGAGAAGTCATTATCATGTGAGCCCACTGAATTGTAACAGTGATCTGCCATGGCTGAGGTGTTTGTCCTACCGTGTTTCAAGTCTGCTTTATGTTCACGGATGCGGTCCGATACATGTCGTTTGGTTTCTACAATGTAACTGCTACCACAGAGGCAACTTAGTTTGTAGATGCCAGGGTATTGTATGTCTGGAACCACATCTTTAACAGATGGGACCAGATCACGGATTTTATGTACTGTGTTGAATCGGACCTGGATCTTGTG
>JAAXLI020002025.1:0-15529 GCA_014621495.2 Entosphenus tridentatus
TCGTTGCACTGCCACGGGCTGATATCAGTGAGCGAGTGATATCTCAATCAGTCCCGGCTGCCCCCAACCTTCAGCCACTCGCGCAATGACCAGAATGGGGAAGTATGGTCAAACAAGCCCCCCCCCCAACCCACCTATACGCCTTGAAGAGGCCTTCATCCAGCAGTAGATTGACTGACAGATGTGCATTCTTTTTTATCGATTGGCCCAGGAAAATGTAACTGAGCGCTCAAAACTATTTCAGCAGGGTCTTGCATTTCGTATATATTTATTTTTACTTTTTTTGGTTTAACATGAATATTTAAGAAATCGACAGAGCCTTTGAGTCGTATCTAACAAGTAAATGTGTAAATATTAAGGTAGTAAGAAATGTAATGAGAAAAAATTGCAATGTTAATTAACATTGGGGAGGAAGGGAGGGAGGGAGGGAGGGGGGACGAAAGGCCCAGACTAACTTGCGCCTTATTAACGTCACCACTGCATTGGTTGGAGGCGCTGCCAGAGACGGGTGAAGTGATTTAAGTGAGTGAGGGTGGCTCAGGCCGATGACTCAGCCTTGGTAACCATATCAAGTCCCCCCAGCAAGCAGCTCCCCCCCCCCCCACGTCTCTGCCTTTCTCTCCCTCCCCTCCCATCCGTTCCACAACCCTGCCCACCACTCAACCTCTCCTCTCTCGTTAGCCCCCCCCCGTCTCACGTCCGAATGATATGCAACCCAGGATGTTTTGGCTTTCAATTAAATTAATGAAGGTTAAAGTCTGACTCGGCCCTCCTTAAGGACGTTACATTCGAGTTAAGGTCGCAGCCTCTTTGGCGAACGTGTTAATTTAGAAGTGCGTGACGCCGCCGGCGGTTCAAACACATCCTCCAAATGTGGAATAACAAGGCATTGCTCAGGGCTTGTTAGGCTGAGCGTCAGACCAGATGTCATAACGTGTGTCCCCCCCCCTAAGACCAAACTTTCCCGGAGCACTTTTTTTACTGTTGCCGGAATTTTTATGTCCTAAAACCACCCCCACCCCCCTCCCCCCCTTTTTAAAAGCGGCAAGGAATGACAAAGTTTGATATATAGATTTTGCCTCGGTAATGAAAAGCATCCACTGATTTATGGCCTGCGTATATATCCCCTTTTCTTTTTTCCAAGATCAATGGGAACACACGCAAAAAGATTCGCATTACTTATAGTATTGACTCGCACACACTAGTACATAGATACGCACGCGCACGCACGCGCGCGCGCGCATAAAGACGAAGCTCCCCCGGGTAGTCTCCATAGGATGTCGGGGTAAGGGCCGTTCGCAAGCATTTATGAAAGCCGGCACGGCACACCGGGGGAGGTGGTGTGGCGAGCACCACGCTCGACCTCCTTTGTCTCTCTGGTGGCGATGTTTAACACACCGCACCAGGTACTCGTTTTGACGATGAGTCTACCTAGGGAAGGCCCAGGACCGGTTCAAATATTCGTCATAGGTCGTGGCCGTTAATGGATATCGAACTCGGGCAGCCGGCTTCGTAGAGCAGCGTAGCGTTAACCACTACACTACCTCCCCAACACGAAGACAAAGATCCCCCGCAGAGCCTAAACAGACTATTGGGGCAAGTGCTGTTAGCGGAGCGCCTATGAAGGCCGGCACGGCACACGAGGAGGAGGGTGGGCAGCACCACGCCCGGCAGCCTTTGTGGGAGAGAAAGTGACGTTACCTGGAGTGTGATTGATGGTGGTGGAGCGGTGGCGCAGCGGTTAGCGCTACGCTGCGCTACGAACCAGGCGACTCGAGTTCGAGTGCCACTCGAGGCCCACGACCGTTTCAATGATCTGAACCGGTCGTGGGCCTCTCCTAGGTCGACTCGGGCCTCAAATGAGTACCTGGCGCGGTGTGTAAGCATCGCCACTGGGGAGACAAAAGCGGTCGGGCGTGGTGCTGGCTACCCACCACGTCGTGTGGCGTTCTGGCCTTCACAGGTGCTGCTCGCTAACAGCACTTGCCGTAACGCTTTGTTTAGGCTATATGGGAGGGTCTTTATCTTTGGTGGTGGAACCCAGCATGGATATGAGACGAACAGGCAGTTTGGTAGTGGTTTCTTTTTTTGCGAACATTCATTCATTCTCATGAATTGCACAACATCGTATGGAATAACAACAGCAACAACGCAGCCCGTCTCGCCAACGTGGTAGGACTTGGCTCAACTCCCCTCGAAAGCGAGGTCGTTGCCAACAGCACTGAGAGCACCCATCCACGTGCAGCATGAACCCGCGAGCTTGATGTTAAGAGCCGGTTCAACACTTGTAATTGTTACCAAAGTATTTTCATTGGATCATTACTATTATGGATTTCACAACAGTCATGCAAATTTCCGCCTACTGACAACTATTTCGGTGTAATAGCTGTTATATATTTCAGAGGGATTGGAATCGGTGCTCCTTTAAAACCATCGTAACAAATATAATATTGTTTAACACGTAGGCGCCCAATATCATCCATAATGGAGAGTTTTTTTGGGTTAGATCGCGAAAATATATAAATGTGTCGTTAAACCCGCCACCACCCGACACAGCAAACTAGTCATGAGAGCTACGCCACAACATGTGTAAATGTTGTGGCTTGGCTCTCCAACACACAACCGGAGTGCTGTACTAGTGACGGATTGGCACGCTCTGTTTACGTGACAAACCTTACTAGTTGGCTGTGTCGGGTGGTGGTGGGTTTTAACGACACATTTATATATTTACGCGATCTAACCCCAAAACGTCTATTTTAGAAATATATTATTGCTGTACAAATTCGTTCAAGTGCAGTGGGGCGTAACGTGCAGTCGCAAATACTTAACCGCTCGATATTTCCGACCTAGATATATGTGCTATGAAGAAGGCCCATTGCCCGAAACGTCACCTATTATATACTTTTTCCTATTAAGGCCATATATAGTTTAATTCACTGATGTATAGCATTTTTCCTTATTTGTTATAACGGTGTGATCAATTAAATAACATAGCGTGATCGATGTGTGTGTGTGTGATGCAAACAAATCCACGTACATACTGTACCTGTGTACGTATGTATGTTGAACTTTCGCAAAGCACGTATCCAACCGTGCTAATCGGAGGTGCGGGGGAAGGACAACAAACCAAACACAAACAGCAGTTCTAAAGAAATAGATTCGTCAATCTCGATTATTTAAAAGCGCGCAGCTCCAGTGGCTTCCTAATATCGGAAGGCAGAGCGTTCCAGACGGCCGCAGTAGCGCATCTGAAAGCGCTCGCCAGTAGCCGCTGCTGCGAGGATGACCGGGGTGTACTCGATGTGTACTTGCCCGTGTCCATGAAGATCAAGATGTCACCATGGCCAATGCCGTTGAATTCATCGTGATCTCGACCACCGCACCACCACCTCACCATCAACGCTTGCCGCTCTCCGCCAGCTGCTGCTGCTGTCACAGTAGACAGGCAGCGACCTCCAATATCTGTCTTGACAGATATATAAATACATCCTGTGTGCATGTGTGCGTGTGCAAACGGTGAGGTCGACTCAGCCTCAAATGAGTAGCTGGTGCGATGTGTAAACATCGCCACTGGGGAGACAAAGGCGGTAGGGCGTGGTGCTGGCTACCCCACCCACCCCTTCGTGTGCCGTGTCGGCCTTCATAGGTGCTCGCTAACAGCACTTGTCCCCAACAACATGGTAAGGTTATACGGGGGATCTTTGTATTTATGTACACAGGGCTAGCGGGATGCAGCTACGAACCCGGCAGCCCGAGTTCGATTTCCGCTCACGACCAACACAATGAGCGACGATTATATCTGAACCGGTCATGGGCTCTCTCCTAGGTCGACTCAGCCTCAAACGAGTACCTGGTGCGTTGTGTAAAAACACCGCCACTGTGGAGACGAAGGCGACTGGTCGTGGTGCTGGCCACCCACCCACCCCTTCGTGTGCCGTTCCGGCCTTGGTGGGTGCTGGCCAACAGCACTTGCCCCCCCCATAAGTGCGCTAAGACTATACGGGGGATCTCTACCTTTTGTACGTACACGTTCTCTTGCTGTGAGCACCAAACTGTGCGAATACGACGACGTTGTTGCGCTTAGTTACTGAACGCGCAGAGAAACCGCAACGCCGGTCTAACCATATACACAACCGGCGACGGAGGGTGGTCAAGTAATCGGATAAAAAAAAAAATTGCCATTTGCCTAAGAATTAGGCCGGAAACAAAGAAATAAGTGTTCGAATGCACGTGCGTAGACGAGGTATCCGTGCAAACGCATTGTCCATCATCAATCGCCACCCACGGTCAATGTCAAATCCGTCGCATGCAAATTGCGTTTCGCTCCTCTGCTTTCGCATCTCCGTCGTGGCGAGGCGAGGGATGAATGCGCGTTGGACTTCTTTCGCACCGTACGTAGCGGACCGTACGAATCGGAGGTGCGATTTAGATTATACCGGGGCGCCTGTGTCGATGATAGATTCAACTCTTTCACTGCTGTCTACGTGAACCACGCGCACAGGAGGTGCACATTAAAATAATTGACAGTATGTCGGATTTCAAATTAAATGTGTAAACGTTGTGCTATATATTTGTTTTTTTATATAATTACTTTAGCACGCATGTTTAGGTTTATTAAGTTCATTCTATTTGTTACACGGATGATCAAATGTAGCCAGTTGCCCTATACATATACCTATATACATTGTACCTATATCTAGGGTCGATACGGGTGTGTGTACCAGCATGCTGCCGTGCGTTCATAATAAACCCACGATTAATACGGCCTTGGGAGTCACGCATCCAGCAGTGGTTTGACAAAGGGCCGTCTATTTTATGAACAAGTATCTGCTGGTATTTTCGTACGCACGTGGGCTCCATTTGCAAAGGCGACATATTCTACTCTTCGTTTCTACAAGTTTTGATACCAGTTTTCTCAGTACAAATCAGTCCATGCTTTGTTTTTTTTACTTTTGTCGGGTTTTTGTTCTGTTCGTGAATATCTACGAATAGGAATCTGTTCATACGGCAATTTTAAAAGTGTTCATATAGACACAATCTTAACTTTACATTTCTACCAGGACCTCATGAAGTTTAGCTTCAGTGTCCAACTATTATTCACTCAATCTCTCTGGCCCTTCTATCTCTCCGTCATGAAGAAGGGTCATTGTCCGAAACGTCACCTATTTTTTTACCGCGTTCTTCTTCAAGGCAGTTTTATTGACGAATATGTTGACTTTGTTTGTATTTGTGCTTTTGCACCACTTCCGACACAATATATCGAAAAAAGAAACATAAGCTGAACTCCATTCTGTGTATCAACATACACAAGTCAATTTTATCCCATCAGTCTAATGGCTTTGCAATGGCAATATTATTACGCAGAAATTGTTTAAGCAACAACAAAATCTGCGGTTTTGACCACCTGGGCCTCATCAGCAGTCACGCTTGTTAAACAAATGCTGCTGGATTGCCATATGTTATTGGCAAGAATACCCCATATACAATACGGGATCCGTTCCAAAAAAATATATCCCTAGATGAGTTCAATATGAATGAAGCTATTTTGTCAGTTGCCAAATAAAGCCACGTGGGTTTGATGTGAATGGATAGATGGCCCTGGGATATTCAATTGAACCGACATAACTTAACTTTTTTTAGCAAAAGCACGAATGAAAAATGGTCATTGACAAATAAAATCACGTGGATATCAGGTGTAATAATGTAACAACAATAACAACAACATTATACGGAGGCAATTTCCACTAAAACGGTGCATGTGTGTCACCATTATCTGCATGCCGCGAGCGTTACGAAGCCACGATATTTGAAATGAACACTCAGAAATAATATTGTGAATTCCGGCAGGCACCCGGATATGTATACCTATATATAAAACAAACAACCTTTCCGTGAATTTTTTTAAAATGCCAAATGTACGTAACATGACAAATGTACGTAACATGCCTGTACAGTCATTTTTATTTATACCTACTGTACATTAATTCGGAGAGGAGCGGTGGCGCAGTGATTTGGCTACTTTTTCCATTTCAGTTCATTTTTCATTTATTTGGTATCGCCCTGTGAGCCATTCGGCTCTTGAATCGGGTGCAACCGCAACAAACAAAAGACAAAAACATGAACAAGAAAACATCTTAAAGTGACTATGCGCTAACAGAAAAATCCAGGAAAAAACTGCAAAAACCTGAGTTCGAATGCCGGCCACGGCGACATCTGAACCGAGCCTGGCAAACACCACATCCTCACCAAGCCGCACTGACGAGCATGGTGTAACATTGAACAAACAAATGCGAGGCTTGGGGAGTTAATTGATGCCGGCTGATGTTGATAACACATACATAGCCTTTGTCTCCCCAGTGACGATGTTTACACATCGCACCAGGTACACATTTGAGACCGAGTCGATCTAGGGGAGGCCCAGGACCGGATCAGATAACCGTCACTGGTGTTGGCCGTGAGCCTGCAGTCGAACCCGGATCGCCGGGTTTATAGCGCAGCGCGCTAACCGCTACACCACCGCTCCCCACATACGCACGCACATTGAATCGAGTCGCGCGCAAAACCCACATCACGGTCAGAGGGGCTTGTTGCCTTGCGACTTAACATCGCCGCACAGCCAGGCCACACACGTGTCGTCTTGTGTCTGCGAGGCGCAGCCAGTCTCGCGAAGCGCGTGACACGCACGAGGCGCAGCGTCAAAGGCGACCCACTGCTTGCGTCCCGTCGCGCAGCCGAAGCTGCGACTCGCAGAGAAGCGAGCGCACGCCAACTCCAGCCACTCGCCAATCCCCCCAATGGATGGATGGAAAATTTTCCCCGCGCCAAGATGGGCATGGGATGTTTGCTTGCCCATGCTTCACTAGACCCCCCCCCCCGCCGCCTAGGTCGACTCAGCCTTAAATGAGTACGTACATGGTGTTTGGTCTAAATATCTGAACTGGAGAGACGAAGGCGGCCGATCGTAGGGTTGGCCATGCTGGCTGTCATTAGGTGCTCACGAACAGCACTTGCCCCAAAAGTCGCTGTTTGTCTTGACCATACTTCACCACGCTGGTCAGTGCGGGTTAATAACGTAGGGGAGGGGCGGGGGGGTTGGTGGCAGGACCGGTTCTGATGAGTGACGTTAAGCGCCATTCATATCAATCGCCGTGACCGGGAATCGAACCACTGCCTCCCACCGCTGCTCCCCGAAAGCTCAGTTGCGCGAAGGTTATTCAGATCGTGCCAGGGACTATCACGGACGTATTTAGCACGAGTCATTGTTTCCGCTGTGGTTGCGCTGCAGGTTAAATTAAAACTATAAATAACTTTCAACATCGAGACGTTTAACAGATAACTTGCGCGGGCATTCTGCACACGCACTGCGTAGGAATCGTCACGTGCTGTGGGTGTTGACATGAGCCACCGCTTATAAGAAGACTATTGCCATTATTTTTCTCCGAAGATTTAAATCGGCAAAATGCAGTTCGTTATTTTTTCATTCACCACGGTTGTCACGATTAAGATGACTAAGGTGATCTCCGCATTATACTCAAATAAAGTTGTACAACTCTATACTTGCGCAACATCTCACCGTTTGTAATAAAACGCACATAACCCAACGTTTGCGTAAACATTTATAGGATGGAAAAGTGCGTCTTATAATCCGGAGAATATGGTAATGATTTGTAAGCGCATATTGAAGTGAATTACTAATCATCCTATAATTAATACACACACATGCATATACATAGGAGCACGATTGTGTACTTCATTGTATAGATTTTGTATGAATGTATACTTGCTAATAGACGCGCGTACATTCTTAAAAGGTAGTCAATTTAAAGGAACGATGTCACCTATCCCAAATTCCATTATAAAAAAATATCTGATTGTTAAAAAAAAATACTATGAGTCAATTATATAATTATAAATATAATTAGTTAACACGCGGTAGAGCATGTGAAGGATTACCTAACAAACATAAATTCTACGGACATATTATATACTGTACTATTATGCTGAGTGGCGCAGTGGTTAGCGCACTGAACTCGGATCGTGCGAGGTGGGCTCCTGTTCACGACTCCAGTGTCCGTGGCGACTGATATCAGAACTTGACCTGCCCCCCTCCCGGCTTTCATGAGTCCGTGCTGACTGACCAGCGTGGTGAAGTATGCCCCCCCCCCCAAAAAAAAAAAAACCCCACGACCGATACTGCGTGGAAAGGTTTCCTTTCAACGAAGGGCTGTAAATTCGCTGTTATTACTACGACTACTACAAATTATATACTGCACGCGAACAGTAGCTGCTTGTGAACATTGCTGGATCATAAATGTCCTCGTGTGCACGACTGTATTTGTGTGTATATATATACGACAATAGCACATACTATACTTGCATTAAACATATTTATATTTAAAAAAATTGCTTTTTATGTCTCGTTATTTACGGAGAGGCACGCTGTAGTTGATATCATTAAACAGTGTATACCGAATTATTTTAAATGAAGAGTTGGGGATACAGTTTGTGCGAGTGAGCGAGTGTGGGCGGTAGTGTAGCGGTTAGCGCTACGCTGCGCTACGAACCCGGCGACCCGAGTTCGATTCCCGTTCACGACCAACACCCAGTGACGAGTATCTGAACCGGTCCCGGGCCTCCCCTAGGTCGACTCAGCCTGAAATGAGTACCTGGTGCGGTGTGTAAATATCGCCACTTGGGGAGACAAAGGCGGCCGGGCGCGGTGCTGGCCACCCACCCCCTCGTGTACCGTTCCAGCCTTTATAGGTTTTCGCTAGCAGCACTTGCCCCAACAGTCTGTTAAGGCTACACGGGGGGTCTTTGTCTTTTTGTGCGTGACCAAATTGGTCTATTATTGACACAGGGCAACAGCTTTGGGGTGCGTCTTACTTCCCGATGCGTCTTATAATCCGGAACACACGACGGTCATATTCAAAGGATACACACAAACACACATCAGCAAAACAGTCATATGAAATATACACGCCCTCTGCATAAAAAAAAACATACAGGATTTCGGCTACATACACAAGCTCCAGTTAAGATTATACAGTATATATATAAACTCCGTATGGCTAAGCTACATGGATAGGCCACGTAACAGAACGCAAACGAAGCGCGTGTCAATACAAACGCAAGCTATTGTGATACATACACGACCTCTTGTGAGACATGTGCCAGTCATTGTCTATCTAGATCTTGTGCTTTGAGCAGCGCGCGTATGGTGTCTCTACGCGTACAAACGACAAGCTTAGCTTATCCATACGCATGATACATGCCCGTCGATCCACGTACCGAATACACGCGAAAGCTATTCTAAACACACGTGCGGGCGATTGCTCTGCGCATTAACAGCGCGTAGCTATGCTGATATATTTCGTGTACACACATAGATCGTATGCATAGGATACATGCATGCGTTGACCACGCACGCCAACGATTATACAAGGCCCCTAGCCATTGCCCGGAGTTTCCTACACATCGTGTAATCACTAGCGACGAGCGATGCCTTTGTGGGTCTCATCTCTTTCAGCATCCCAATTAGCACGCGACAAATTCCTCCCATAGTCGCTTCGTATCCTAGTGGCTCCACTTGAGGCTTTCGGCTCTCTCCCCTCCCTCCCTCCCTCCCATCTCTGCCTCTCAATCTCCTTGCCTCTCTCTCTCTTGTCTCTCCGGTGTCCCCCCCCCCCCCCCCCACTTTGGCCGTGATAGAACACGCGTTGCCCGGGGTTATATTAAGAAGCCATCGATCATCCGGCAGCGAGCAGCGGCCAGTGGCAGTTTCCCGTTCGCGCTCGTGGCGAGGGTGGGAATTGGCATTCCTGGCGTCCGAATTAGCGCGACGAACGGCGAGGACGCGCGTGCCATTGAAGAGGGACTTTGCCTTGGGTATCAATCAAGCGAGCGCGGCTTGTTTCGCATTGTACGCCGTCCGAAAGCCCCAACGTTCATTTTTAATGCCCTGACTACGGCGGTGGGCTGCATTGTCTTGTTGGTTTAAACGACGGTTGCTGAGCAAAAGGGTCAAAAAGTCCCCGACCTAATAAAATAATAATATAATATATATAAAAACGCCAAGCTGCCAGAAACAAACAGCGCAGGCGTTCGAGACAAATATTACGATTTGTAACTTTATTAACTGACCGTGTTGGTTGGCGGAGGGTCCGCAACGCACATTTCACTGACACGATCTGACCCAGAAATCCATCGTGAAACGAACAGGCATAATATTAATGAGGCTTGCCGTATTCTTCGTAAAAAATCAAGACGCAAATTATTTTCAAAAGCAAACATTTGTGGTGCTTGTAGAATGGTATGACTTGATTGATCGCTGGCAGCCCCAACAGTCTGGAACGCGATCCCTCTGCACATTCGCAGCATCACCTCAATCGCCTCCTTCAAGAGACACTTAAAGACTCACCTCCACAACCACGTGCTTTTGAGCGACTCTGAGCTTGGCTCCGCGCCTCTGAGTTGCGGCCACTATGTCTGCAAATTTGCGCGCGTTACAAATTGAACTATTATTATTATTATGATACCGGGTGCGAGGTCGGTGTGCGTCTTACTTTCTGGAGTGTCTAGTAATCCCGAGGATACGACAATACGTTTCTCGATTTGAGAAATATTATACCAACTCGAGAGAGAGAGAGAGACCATGGGACGGAATTCCGAAGCGGAGCAGTACGAGTGATAAAGCAGAAAGAGAAGTGAGGTGACTTGCTGTGTGGTGAGTGAGTGGGGTGAGTGGGTGAGTGTGTTAGTGAGTGGGTGAGTGAGTGAGTGGGTGGGTGAGTGAGTGAGTAGGTGGGTGAGTATTATTGTGACCTGCAGTGTGGTGAGTGGGTGTGTTAGTGAGTGAGTGTTGTTGTGACCTGCAGTGTGGTGAGTGGGTGTGTTAGTGAGTGAGTGGGTGAGTGAGTGAGTGGGTGTGTTAGTGAGTGAGTGAGTGGGTGTGTTAGTGAGTGGGCGATTGAGTGTCATTGTGATCTGCAGTGTGGTGAGTGGGTGTGTTAGTGAGTGAGTATGTGAGTGAGTGGGTGTGTGTGTTAGTGAGTGTGTGAGTGTTGTTGTGACCTGCAGTGTGGTGAGTGGGTGTGTTAGTGAGTGGGTGTGTTAGTGAGTGAGTGGGTGTGATAGTGAGTGAGTGAGTGGGCGAGTGAGTGTTATTGTGACCCTCAGTGTGGTGGATCAACACAGCGCGTGGACGAAACGAACTAGCCTGATAGACTGGGTCCTCAAACATGGACGGCTAAATCATTGAGTGAATTCGATGTGAACATGAACCGCCGTAGTAGCGCTAGAGGAATAACAAGGAGGCGACTGACCGACGATGAGCTTGATAACGAGAGCGAATCAATTGCTGCGTCAAGCCTTGAGCCACGTCGCAGTGATTAGCGCAACTGCACAATGAAGGTGGTGAGGGTGAGTGGTGGTGGCGAGGGTGAGTGTTGAGGGTGAGTGGTGAGGGTGAGTGGTGGTGGTGAGGGTGAGTGTTGAGTGTGAGTGGTGAGGGTGAGTGGTGGTGGTGAGGGTGAGTGTTGAGGGTGAGTGTTGAGGGTGAGTGGTGGTGGTGAGGGTGAGTGTTGAGGGTGAGTGGTGGTGGCGAGGGTGAGTGTTGAGTGTGAGTGGTGAGGGTGAGTGGTGGTGGTGAGGGTGAGGATGATTGGTGAGGGTTAGTGGTGAGCGTAAGTGTTGAGAGAGTGGCGAGGGAGAGTGGTGAGGGAGAGTGGTGAGGGTGAGTAGTGGTGGTGAGGGTGAGTAGTGAGGGTGAGTGGTGAGGGTGAGTGTGAGTGGTGAGTGATGGTGAGTGGTGAGTGATAGTGAGTGGTGAGGGAGAGTGGTGAGGGTGAGTGTGAGTGGTGAGTGATGGTGAGTGGTTAGTGATAGTGAGTGGTGAGGGAGAGTGGTGCGTGTGATTCCTGGTCGCGGCAAAGATTCGTGGTGGCGAGTGATATTTAAAATGGTCCAGGCCAAAGTCCACACCACCACCTCCACCAACCCGCACTGACCAGCGTGGCGAAACACGCTCCTACAAAGCCAACATTACCAACACCGCTGTCGGGAGGCATTCGTCCAGCAGTGGATTGACAAACGAGGATGTGTTTTTTGTTTCGTGCAAACGAGCACGGAGAGTAGGTACGTGCTTGGAATTGCACCGAGAGACAGAGAGAAGAGCGCATTGATTAAGATAACAATAGCAAACCAGGGACATCGTACCGATTGTTAAGGAAAGCAATATGTGGGCCTGGGCAGGATACATTGTTGGCTAGACTCAAGTAAGACCAACGGACGAGGCTTGTGTGTATGTTGAACTTTTTTCACACCGTACGTAGCCAACAGTGCTAATCGGATGAGCAGAGATCCATAGACTCACAAAGACATCTATAGACTTATATGTACTGAGTTGTGATTTAAAAAAACTCCCATTGACTTACACAGGGACCCACAGACTCACAAAGAGACCCATGGACTCACATAGAGAACCATCGACGCAAACAGAGACCCATAGACTCACGCAGAGACTCAGAGACCTACCCTAAGAGACCCACAAGGAGACCCATAAACTCACGCAGAGACTCACAGACTCGCACGGATTTGAGTTGCGATTGACGGAATGATTACCGAGAGGACGACCCCTGCCGAGATGGAGGCTTGAGCTGAGTGGAGGCGCTGCCGTGAGCGCTATCTCCTGTGGCATCGCGGGCAGATGTTCATCCAGCAGTGGATAAACAACGAGTGATGATGATGTGTATGTTTGATCACTCCCCCCTCCCCCTCATCTATTTTTGTGATTACCAATGAACATACCTCTGCGATGTATAGTTGTTGTTACGCGGTTCACGTTTGAACGGAAACCATTGTTATTATAACACCTCTGAGTGTAAACTATGGACAATAGCAACACGCGGTGCTGGCACGAGTAACAACAAAATGTTCATCATGGGCGCGCCGGGGGGTAAAAGCGACTGATGCGCTGCTCGCTCGCTGCTTGTCGTGTTTAGTTTGTGTTTAGTTTGTAGTTTGTGTTTAGTTTGTAGTTTGTGTTAAGTTCGTGTTGTTTAGTTTGTGTTGTCCGTGCCCCGCACCTCCGACCAGCGCGGTTGGCTACGTACGGTGCGAAAGACGTTCGACGCGCATGCGCACCAACCCCCGCGTTCTTTAGACGTTATCTGAATTTGTGTCTCCCAAAAGAAGCTCCCCCGGCGGCACGTGGATCGAAACGTCGGACATCGTGCCGGACGCCACCGGACGCGCTAACAATCAGAAAACGCGCCGTGGGGTGAAAACTGCTTAAAATACCAGGCCTATACACGCGCATGTAAGGACATATGTACAAATAGGAACACTTACTTTGCTGATAAACGTGCTTCGTGATTGCTATGTCCTTACGATGTTATATGCGCATTCGTCTCCCCAGTGATGATGTTGTCACACAGCTCCAGATATTCATTGTAGGCTGAGCGGACCTAAGGGTCGGTTCTGAGAATCGTGACTGGTGTTGACCGTGAGCGGGAATCAAACTCGTGTGGCCGGGTTAGCAGCGCATGCTATACGGGGGATCTTTGTCTTTGTACGTGTAAAGCGTGGTTATAGCACTTCGTTACAAAGCCTGCTACCCGAGTTTCATTCCTACTCACGACAAAATAGACCGGTCATGGCCCTTCCCTAGGTCGACTCAGCCTTCAATGAGTACCTGGCGCGGTGTGACAACATCAGCACTGGGGAGACAAAGGCGGTCGGGCGTAGTGTTGGCCACCCACATCCTCGTGTGCCGTTCCGGCCTTGATAGGTGCTCGCTAACAGCACTTGTCCCAGAGGGTTTTTTGTCTGAAACGTTAATTACATTCAGTCTTTGTATTTTCGTAAAATGCTATTTTTTTTGTTGTAAGATGTTTTTTTTCACCATTGCTGCATGTTATTTTTGTATAGTTAAGGTCATTTGTTGGTTCAGCTATTCGGCTAACATCTATGAATGACATCGTCATGTATTGACTCGTGAATGCAGTTGGATATTACATTTAAGCAGCAATTGATTGCTGTGTAAAAATAAAAACCCAACACACTAGCCAACAACACTGCCTTAAAAAGCAAAACATGTACACATAATCGGTGACGTTTCGGGCAATAGCCCTCATTCAGAGCAGATATGAAGGTTAGACGAGGCAGCATGTCCGTTGAAAATTGAGCAATATCGGTCATTCATATACATATACACACAAATGCCTACGAATTCGCAAACATGCATTTACTGACAAGGGAGTGATGTTACTGCCATTGTTGTGATTGAGTACAGGTATGCATAGTGCATGCACGTGCCTACTATTCTTTAATTCAATTTACCTTTAGTTATGCTTTTTGAAATGCAACTTAACATTTTTGCAAGAATATACATTTAACGCCAACACGACATTTGAACGTATACTTGTGTTTATGGGGATTGATTTTAACATGTTGCACAATATCGTTATATATATGTGCCATTTCTGAACGAACACAAATCGGGCAAAGCTTCGAAACGTCGCAGGTGATATTTGATTGTGAACTTCGAGTTGAAATCACAACACTTCCACAAAGAGTGTGAACATCTTTACCGCTGTTTTATGAATGCGTTCACAAGCGTCTTGGAGTGGCCTGTTTGTGCAATTGTCACGCATTGCACACAACTCGTCCATCGGCGACATCACCTTTACTATACAACGCTGTTGGGCGGCATTATATCGCGTATGAACGCAAACCTTAATTTGAAGACGGATGTTAAACGTTGACTTTTTGTGTGACCTTTGCAAGCGAGCGCACGACTAAGTTCGAGACGCAGAATAAGTACACGGAGATCTCACAAAAAAACAAACCCGGCCAGCCATTGCAACAATGATGCTCTTTAGGCTTTAGAATTTGGTTAACCCCAAAGCGACGTTGAAATAATTGTGAATGAACGTCTTCAATAATACAGCACAGACACGCATGCGTGTGTATGTACGTACGTACGTTGCCAATGTACAACCGCATAAGCGTCACACTCCCATTGCGGCATCTGCATAGGATTCGTAGGCTCTTAAGAACCTGGGTTGACATCATAACCACAACAACAACAACAACACACATGCTCCCGTAAAATGGAATGCATAGCATTTCGCTTGTGCTCGCCTGTTTCGCGTGGTTGCAATGGGCCCGTTCGGTCGAACAGCGCTCCGGTGCCAAAACAGCAAAATCCGCGTGCAGTCGCGCTAGCACGCTGTGGCTTCCGCGCGAACGAGATTTTTGTTTTACTTTTGCAAGTTTGCTGCGATTGATATCGGCCAGCACCATCAGCAACAGCGAGTTAGCAGCGTGCCCACAGCCGACCCTTCCCCCCCCCTCCCCCGAAATATTTAGACCGATAGTCGCCCAAATCCAAACGTTACTTTTTTTTTACGCATTAAACTAAATCGCCGGGCATCGCATAACCAATTCCAGTGAGGCTGCGCGTTGTAATGCAATTGGCTTTTATTAATCACGTATGCAATATGAGCGTCGTCGTTATAAATACCCC
>JAAXLI020002027.1:0-15517 GCA_014621495.2 Entosphenus tridentatus
ACCGGTGTGTTGAAGCGTGAAACCACAACATTTACAATTTTTGAGTACGACGTTTCGCTGGTAATTGCATCCAGCATCATCGGGCAATTCGCCAGAATGGTGAGGCTCTGCTGGATGCAATTACCAGCGAAACGTCGTACTACTCAAAAATTGTAAATGTTGTGGTTTCACGCTTCAACACACCGGTGGGCTAAAGCAGTGAACTATTTGTCTTTTGTCAACGTGACACTTTTTTACTGATTGGCCGTGTCGGGTGGTGGAGGATGACGACACGTTTATAAATAACGCGATCTAAACCCAAAAACGTTGATTATGAATAATATTGGTCGCGAAAGCCTGCCACGTGTTAAACTGAAATAACGACCTGTGCGTGGTGCATGCACGTTCGTTGAAAACAGACGCTCATGCGTCCATTTCACTCGGCAAGGTCGCGTTGAATAATGAACGCGTAGCGGCACATCAATTGGGTGCTCCAGATGTTATCTTAATGCTCAAGACGTAATGGAAAAATCAAGACTTGCCTTGCGTTATCAATCCGATATTTTCCGGAAAAGCTGCACACTCTGCTGGTGTGGACTTGGGGCATTATCGGCGCAAGGCACTGCCACTCTAGTGGTAGTGGTAGTGCCTTACGCCGATAATACAGGCAAAACAAGGCGAGGTGGATGTGACGTGCCGGCATCGTTCCCGGGAGAGCGTTCACAGCAGACCGTCCCGGCTGAAATCACGCATTGCAATCTATAATATCACCCCGCACGCACACGCCTACATGCGCCACACATGCACCACACATGCACCGCACATGCACCGCACATGCACGTGAGAACACGAGGACTCGGGCGGCCTTCTCGAAGCGAGTCGAGCGAAAGTAGCGGCGCGATAAATAACCCGCAAAGTGGACGAGCAAATAGCTGTTTTCCCCGTCGTCAAAGCGTTCTCCGGGAGCGCGTTAGGGGGGCCCCGTGCCTCGTGCGCCGCGTCACTTCACGCCTCCTTCCACCTGAACGCACCCGAGGTGGGATGCAGCACAACGCAAGCCGCCACCCGCCACAAAGACAAACATCACCCCACGTAAGCCTTCGCCGATCCGTTGAGCCAAGTGCTGTCAGCGTGTTGCAAACACCCGGCGAAGGACGGCACGGCGCACGAGGGGTGTTGGGTGGTCAGCACCACGCCCGGCCGTCTTTGTGTCCCCCAGTGCCGATGTTTTCTACGCACCGCAACAGGTACTCTCATTCGATGCTGAGTCGACCTAGGCGAGGCACGGGGACGGCTCAGGTAGTCCGTCGCTTGTGTTTGTCGTGAGCGGAATCGAACTCGGGTCACACTGCTTCGTAGCGCAAGCTACGCTAACCGCCACACTGCCGCTCCCCACTTGATATCATGTGCCCTAGGCAATAGACTTACAACACAACACAGCCGCCACCCACCACCACCACCACACACGGGTATGCACACACACGCGAAGATGCACTCGGGTATGCACGTGAAGATGCAACTCTAGAGGGAGACACGCGGAGACATGTACAGAGACACCCAGTAAACACAATTATCCACTCCATAGTCATCATGGACACTTGGGGATACGCGCTGTTAGCGAGTATATATTGAGGCAGCACCTGCGCATGAGGGGGTGGAAGGGCCAGAACCATGTCCGACCATCTTTGTCTCCCCAGTGCCGTTGTTTATACACCGCACCAGGCACTCATTCGACTCGCAGACAGCCCAGGACAGGGTCAAACGTCACTCGCCACTGATGATAGCCGTGGCCGGGTTGCGAACTCAGGGGCCAATCTTCGGAGCGCTTCACCGATAACGCGCACTGACGCTACCAGACGGAGAAAGAGAGGCATACACGCACACAGATGCCCCGTGTAGCCTTAACAGACTATTGGGGCAAGTGCTGTTAGCGAGCACCTATGAAGGTCGGATGGTACACGAGGGTGCGGGTGGCCAGCACCACGCCCGGTCGTCTTTGTCTCCCCCACTGGCGTTGTTCACACACCGCACAAGGTACTCATTTGAGGTTGAGTCGACCTAGGAGAGGCACAGGACCGGTTTAGATAATTGTCGCGTGCGTGAATTACAAAGACTAAGAGACACAAAGACAGAGACCCCCACCGTCCCCGCCCCCCGTATGGCCTTTAACAGACTATTGGGCAAGTGCTGTTAGCGAGCACCTATTAAGGCCTGCAAGGCAGACGAGACGGTGGTTAGCACACACACACACACAAAAACGCAGACACACGCACGTGAAAGGCGCCGGTTCCAGGACATTTGTGAACCGGGCAAATTAACTGCAATGGGAGGCAGAGAGAGAGGTTCTCGTAAATAACAAATAAACTACAAATAAAGAAATCATGCGACGTCAAACTGTGCCCCGAGGGCACAGCCATCTTGGCGATATGGAGATTTGAAATCATTGGCTGCAGTCACGTAAATAATTCAACAACAAAATTAATAATAATAATACTATTGTAAGTATCTATTTCGAACAATCACGCTAATTATAATAATATAGTAAAATAGGCATTGGGTTTTAAAATGCATATTATGAATTGTACGAGTACAACGCTAAAATGACGACGACACCAATAATAACGCACCCACACGATGTCTTGCATGAGCCTATTTCCCTCCTCGTCCAACCCAACCTCCACTGCGAGCGAGGGTCCGGGCATAATTCATGTTTGATGATTCGCGTTATTTATGCGTGAAGAGGCGCCCCGTGGAATACACAAGCAGCCGGGGACATTTCGACGCCACGTGAACACAATTACAATACACTATCTCAACAGCAAAACAAAATAGGAAAACAACAACAAAATACATTGATAACAAACATATATATATACACTTCAACGTAGCGAGCAGCTACAAACCATTGTTTGCGCGCGTGCAGTGTGCACTGCCCACACAACATTTCGTGTCGTGCCGGCCTAAAATTATAGATGGTCGCTAACAGCACTTTCCCCAACAGTCTATTAAAGGTTATACGGGGGATCTTTCTCTCTGTATGCAAGCTGCACTGAAGCGCTTGTGTGTGCTGCGCTACAAAACTGGCGACACGAGTTCGATTCCCGCTCAGGGCCAACATCAGTGACGATTAACTGAACCAGTCTTGGGCCCCCCGTTGGGTCGACTTAGCATCAAATGAGTACCTCGGTGTGATGTGTAAACATCGCCACTGGGGAGACAAAGGCGGCCGCGCGTGGTGTTGCCCACCCACCCCCTCGTGTGCCGTGGCGGCCTTCATAGGTGCTACTCGCTAGCAGCACTTGGCCTAACAGTCTGCTTAAGGTTTACAAGGGGGGTATTTGTCGTTGTCTTTGATCGCGTTCATCCTGATCATAAAACCCGGAGCGCTGCGCTTTGTCCGCACGCACGGACGCACGCAAGGAAGCAATCGACGGCGTCGGCGCCTTTGATGATTGTGGGCGCGACATTGATACGGCTTACCCGCGCCCAATCATTCTACCTGGGCGAGTCAACCTGATTGTTAACCTCTGAAGACCAACACAAAATAAAGAAATAACGGCAATAAAAGAGTGGATCTCCCCCCACCACCACCACCACCCACCCACACACCACCACTCCCACCCCCCCCCCAAAAAAAATAGAAATCACGAAAGCGTGACCACAGAAAATCCAAGAGCGAGCGGCGGTTCGACTGTAACCAGACGCTGAGCGAAAGAACCCTTTGGTCGCGCTGTAACATCTGCTCGATGCATTATAGGATGCGGCAGTAGGATGCACGCACGCACGCACGCACAGACACATACAGTAGAAAAAAAAAACAACCCACCCCGCAACGCAGCCATATCGTGGCTCTCGTTGCGAGCAGTCCGGCGGAGGCTTCCGACCGATCAGAAGCGAGGGACGCTGCGACAAACGCGCGATTCGCTTTGCGTGGCTCGGAGCCGACGAGACTCGCGCGCGGTGGTGAGTGCTCAAATGTAAGCCATTGTTCGTGTCGTTCGTGTGTGTCGTCGTTGTTGTTGTTGTGATGATGATGGTGCCGGTGATGATGATCATCATGATTATCATCATTGTCATTATCGACAGCATCGTCATCATTATGGCCATCATGAGCGTCATCATCAGTGTGATCATCATCATTATCATCGGATCCTCATTCACCAACCCGCGTGATCACCATGATGATGATGTTGCCGGTAATGATGATGATCATTATCATCATCATGATCATAATCTGAACGGATCCTGGAAATCCCCATTCGCCAACCCACGTGATCGTGATGGTGGCGGTGACGGTGATGACAATGATCGTGATGTCACGTCACGTGCGTACGCGTGCACGCGTGCGTATTAGTGTGTGCGTATGTACTGTATTGTATATGCGTTTAATATTAGCGCCTGGAGTGTAATGCACCTGTGCGTTCGAGACGGGCCAATGCAGCTGATGCGGTGATGTTGAAATTTCTCTGTCGTCGATTGCGTTGATGAAACGCGAGCACGTGATTAGTGCGCTATATTTAAGAACACTGCACTATATCGAGGGAGCTCCCGTGCGCATCTGTGCGTCGATTACAGCGAGAACCACATTGGATGCCTGCAGTGTAGCGTTTGTTTTGGCGATCAGTTTCACTGCTAATCTACAGCGCGGTTCAACGCTTATTGTTTAATTTGCGATATGTACCACCTTATACGCGCCGACGACGCGATGCACACATGCGCACGCATACATATGGTGTTATGATAATAATCCCAAACATAATAATTAATCGATTTTTGTTGTCACTCCACTGCTGGATGAAGACATCTCTCCCCACGCCGTGTCAGTCATTGAGGTTGTTTGACCATACTTCACCCACAGCAGGTCAATGCGGGCTTTGTGAATGAGGAGTTCCAGAACCCGTTCAGATATTACTCACCACTGGTCCGTAGTCTGGAATCGAACTCGTGCTGTGAGATAGCCCACCACTCCACTCCCGCCTCCCCCTACCACTCCTCACCCACCCCCGTCACTCCGTACATCACAATCTGAAATTTTATGTATCCCGATAAGCCATGCAGCTATGTTTGTTACATACGTCCAGATGGGGCGGGTCAGCGAGTTCCAACAACAACAATGCACCAACAAAACTATCGTCGTGCAACATACAGAAAAGGTAAGCAAGTCACTAAACATAAATACCAAAAAAAAAGTATATAAATACAAAACGCATAAGTACAAAGATTCCTGCCGATATTCCAATGTGATCTAGGATATACACAGTCTATATATATGTGTATATATACACACAGTCTGCGCGTATACGTACACAACGTGGTGCAGGTGTGGATGCCGTACGCGTCACTCGTGGTTCATTCTCAAACGAGCATTTCTCTCCTCCCACTCCCAACAAACATCATCGCCACCATCCCCCCCCCCTCCTCCTCCACCGCCTCCTCCTCCTCCACCACATTGCTGCCGCCCCACGTTGTAGCAATTCGCCAAAATCATATTTTCTAAATTATCCGCCCCACTGGCGGAGCTCCCGTGCTCTTACAGAACATCGGGCTAAGGAGGGCGGCGTCTCGCCTGTCAGGGGCCACGGGATTCGAGACCACGAGGCACACGAAGACAAATAATTCCCCGTCGTGGCTTCCACAGTCTGTCCGGGCAAGTACTGTTAGCCAGTCCCACAAACAAAGACAAAGACTCCCTTCCCTCCCCCCCCCCGTGTAGTTGGTGAAAGTGCTGTTGGCGAGAATTTATGGAGGCCGGGACGGTGGGGGGGGGGGGGGGGGGGGGGGGGTCGATGGCTATCGCCACGCCCGACCGCCTTTGTTTCCCCAAGTACCAGGTACTCATTTTAGGCTGAGTCGAACTAGGGGAGGCCCAGGACCAGTTTAAATAATCGTCACTGGTGTTGGCCGCGAGCGGGAATCAAGTCCCACACCGACGCGCACACGTGCATGTATACACACGTGCATGTATACACACCCGTGCATGTATACACACCCGTGCATGTATACACACGTGCATGTATACACACCCGTGCATGTATACACACGTGCATGTATACACACCCGTGCATGTATACACCCGTGCATGTATACACACCCGTGCATGTATACACACGTGCATGTATACACACGTGCATGTATACACACGTGCATGTATACACACACGTGCATGTATACACACGTGCGCGCACAATCATTGAAGTGTTTACATACGTCGACGCAGGGACAGGCCCTCCACTACAGCCTTTTCAAGCTGTTGGGGCAAGTGCTGTTTAGCGAGCACCTATGAAGGCCGGGACGGGATAATGGTGTGGCCAGGACCACGGCCTTTGTCACCCAAGTGCTGATTTTTGCATTAGGTACCAGATACTCATTTAGAGCTGAATTGACCTTGGGGAGGCCCAGGCGCGGTTTCAGATATTAATGCCCACTTATCATAGCCGTCACCGGGATTTTAACCCAGGTAGCCCCGGTGCTTAACGCAGTGCGCTAACCACTGCGCCACCGCTCTCCGCATATTTACACAGTAGATTATGGGATGAGTGGCCAGCACCGCGCCCGGCCGCCTTTGTCTTTGCGGTGCTGATGCTTTCACAAACTGCACCGCGCACTGCACCACGGCTGAATCGACCTAGGGGAGACCCTACACCTGTTCAGATATACGTTTTTATCATGAGCGGGGAATCTAACTCCGGTCGCTACGATATCGTTCCCCATACACAGACATAGAAAGATAAAGATATCCCGTATAGCCTTAACAGACTGTTGGGGCAAGTGCTCGAAACGAGTGGTACCTATTAAGGCCGGGGCGGTACACGAATGAATGGGTGGCTAGCACCACGCCCGACAGCCTTTGTCTCCCCGGTGGCGATGTTTACACACCGCACCAGGTACTCATTTGAGACTGAGTGGACACACGTACACACACACACACGCACACAATGACGTGCGAATGGAAACGCAGGTAGAAAAAAATCGTTCAATATTTCAGAATCCAGGCGATGGCACGTAAGAACGTCCCTCCTCCTCCATCCTGCGGACGAACACGCGCGCGATGCTCCACAGAGGAGACAAATCCCGTGATCTTGTAACACAGCAAGAAAAAAAAACACGCCATGACCATTATTAATAATATCATCATCCAGGAATACGTTTATCTCTCGTTGTCTGTTTCTCTCCCGCTCCGTCCATATCATGCCTCAGCCCCCCCACTCTCTCTCCCGCCCCCCCCTCGGCTTTAAGAGTCTCTGGTGTCCATTACACATATCTCTAGGAGCGGGAGGCGAGGAGAACGTCGCCGGTACGTTAGATTTGTATTCCGCGAGTCCGCGGATGGAATTTATTTCACTTAGCGCTGTCTTCGAGCGGCACATGTTTATGAATACTTCACGGCGGATGGGACGCGTGCCGCGAACGGGCCGACTGCTTCATAGTTTACGCATAGACGGGTTTGTTTACGTGAATTACACATTTGGTGGTCGTCGCGCGCGTACGTAATGCGCTGTGCACGGTTACGTGCGCACACGTATGTTACACGTATGTTGTGGTCTGTATACACTCGCGCGCGCGCACGCATTTGCTGTATGCACGCGCTTGAGTGTAAAACATCCGTGTCCGTGTACGTCCACAGCGGGGTCTGCTGTGCAATGCAAATCGGAGCTTTGTGTGCGCGCTTACATGGGTCGCCACGGTGTGTATGCACATATATGTAAATACAGCACAGAATATCATCGTCATCAGCCGTAATCAGTCCACTGCTGGATGAAGGCCTCCCCGAGCCGCGATCCTACGACACCTCACGATCTCGGCGACACGATCAACAAGGGACTGTACACATGCACGCGCGTGGGCTGCAATAGGTGTGCGTGTCTGTGTGCTTGTAACGTACGTACGTACAGGCGAGTTTGCGTTAATTGTATATCGAAATCCTGTTCCCCCCCCCCCTCCCCCCGCTCTGCGTGGTTGGCAATTCGCTATCTCAGAGCCGTGCGTGCGCATGGCGATGCACCGCGGTTGTGTACAACGCGCGCACAATGTTAACCGTGATTACGTGAGCGTGCTTTATTTAATGCGTGCCGTGCGTGCGTTCAAAACCGAAGCACACGCAACAATAATAAAAAATGTATATATACATTCGCGTAATTTGTCATTTGGGTTCGGGAGGGACATCTATAGTGTGGGTTAGGGAGTCTCGGATGTGTTATTGGTAGCGCGCGGCGATAAACAAAACCCATTAATAATTAGGATGCGTTACTGCGCAAATAAATACGGCGCAAAACTAATATTGTTATGGTTATTATGCACACATACACACACACACATACACACACACACACATACACACACACATACACACATACACACACATCGCCGCCACCGCTCTGGTCAACAGAGAGCTCGCGAGTTGATTAAATGGAATAAATTATAGATATTGATTTTGCTAATAAGCAAATTCCAAACACTTAATAAGTTGTGCCGTGATGTATCGGTGCAACGCAACGGAATCATCACGCAAAGCAACTCGGAGCGCAGCTAGCGATGTGCGTGCGTGTGTGTGCATGCGTGTGCGTGCGTGTGTGTGGGGGGCGGTGGTGCAGTGGTTAGCGCGCTGGGCTACGAAACCTGCGACCCGCGTTCGATTCCCGCTCACGGCCAGCAACACCGAATATTTGAACCGGTCTTGGGCCTCCCCTATGTCGAATCAGCCTTAAATGAGTACCTGGTGTGGTGTATAAACATCGCCACTCGGGAGACAAAGGCGGCCGGGCGTGGTGCTGGCCCAACCCACCCCCTCGTGTGCCGTGCCGGCCTTAGTAGGCGCTCGCTAACAGCACTTGCCCCAAAAATAGTCTGTTAAGTCTATACGAGGGGTCTTTGTCTTTGTATATCCAAGCAGGAAAGAGACATGCGATTGGCTATACAGTATACATTTTTTTGAAACCGCTGGCAACTCGCCCTTGTGGCTAACCTATGAGCCTTCCACTGCCGTTTCCGCCGCAGCTAATGGATAGCGTGGGTGATATAAAGGGGAGCTCGCTATGGCTGTAGTAATTAAGCTTCTAATACGGGGCCATTTCACCCCGATGCCTAGCGGCCGCGTCCTGCCTCCACATACGTGCAGCGATTCCGCAAGCAAGTGCACGTGTAGCCCAATACACCACCCCCCCCCCCCACACCACCCCCGCCACTACCCCCCGCCACGATCAGTCAATCTTCGCTCCAGTATGGAGTCGCTCAATAGCAGTCGCTTGGCCTCATCGTCTGGGTGTCTGATCGCCCACAGCCGTCAATGCTGCCGGCTCGTTGCCCATCTTCCAGTCAAGGCCCAAATATTTCCATTCATGTTGTTGCTGTTGTTGTTATGTTTACTCTGCCTGACTTTCTCGCGTGGTAGCCCCTGTGTTAAGTTTCATTCAGCGTGGGGGTTACTTCATTGTCATCTGCTGTACCCCCCCCCTTCATCCAGTCATCCGTGCTGTGGAGTCCCTGTCCATGTTCAAGGCCCTAGAAACACCCTTCCTGTATCCCCTTCTCTGCCAATGACTGACTGCCAATATCCGAACAATAAATAAGCCCACAGGTTCCGTGGAGCGTCTTGAGTTGCGGCCGCATATAAAATGCGATATAAATCCATTATTTAATGGCAAGGATGTGTGTGTGTGTGTGTACCTATCAGTCGACTTCAGGATAATGTGCACGCACAAGGCGTGCACATTATCCTGAAGTCAACCCGGCCACCCGAGTTCGATTCCCGCTCACGGCCAACACCGGTGACGATTATCGGAACCTGCCCTAGGCCTCCCCTAGGTCGACTCAGCCTCAAATTAGTGTCTGGTGCAGTGTGTAAACTATTGCCACTGGGGAAACCAAGGCGGTCGGGCGTGGTGCTGACCACCCACCCCCTCGTATACCGTGCCGGCCTTCATAAGTGCTCGCTAACTTGCCCCAAATATCTGATAATACTATACGGGGGATCTTTGTCTTTTTATAGTACAACGTGCGCGCACGTACACGTCCGCGTGTCCACGCATTTCAGATGTTCATAGAATGTATACTGTCGCCATACAGTCTATTTCGTATGCTTGTACCATGAAATATGCATGGGAGTAGCATGTACCACATTACAAATATGTGCGCATGCAAAATAGATTCTAATTTAACAGTTATGTGTACGTTATATATTTCTCCAGCTCGTAATTATTTATTGTTGACAATGCTGCTGTGTTGCGACTGAACGGGTCCCGAAGCTTAGAGGGGATACCCTTTCCACGAACATTTGGCAACAGCAGCAGCATTGGTTTAACATGCCGGACTTAATGATGAGAACCAGAAGATTGAGCCCGTTGATCAGAATTTCCTTAAATGCTTTCAACGAAATCTGCTGGTTAACATTGTTACGTCAGGCCGATTAATATGCCGATTGTCACCGCTGTGTGGTTATTTAAATTAGTTTGAAGCATTATATGATGTGTAAATAACCACCCATGCAAAATACACAACCACACGTGTACCTGTCCGTGTGCCCACAATGCAAATGAAACACGAGGTATACATATCCCCAAATGAGTTTTACCCTTATACCTTATCGCATAAATACATATACAGTATACTATACATTTAGATGGACAAATAATCTAGCACAAGTATATATTTGTTATATGTATGGTGTATGCAATTGTCGTTTCCCGTGGCATCTCACGAAGACGGCGTGCGTGGTAAGTACTGTTAGCGAGCACCTATGAAGGTCGGCGCTACACACGAGGGGGTGCTTGGCCAGCAGCACAACGCCGGACCACCTTTGTCTCTCCAGTGGCGATGTTTACACATCGCACCAGGGAATCGAACTCGGGTGGCCAGGGGTTTCCTAGCGCAGCGTAGCTACCCCGCTGCTCACACCACTCACAAGAGCACACGCACGATGCTTGAGTTGATGTGCACGCGCGGAGACCAACACGGTGAATTAATAGAAACTACTCACGTTTTCATAAATACGTAACAGAGCCAGTGCTGTTATTAAGTGTCCGTGGAAGGATGCTCACAATAGGCCGCATGTTAAACAGACTGAGTAAGTGTGAGGTGGAATGCATTTCATATGACGGAATTATATTCAAGTCCTCTACTCATACATCATATTGGATCACACATTATTTAAGTTTTTTTTAATGTATTGCATTATACATTGATTATTCACACACAGTAACAAAACAAAACAAGCGTAAGTAATCTACAGCGTAGATTTTATTTTATTTTATTTTGAATGCATTGCACATATCTGCTCGTTAACGATGCATCCCATTTCCGAAAGTTCAACAGCATCGTGACGAGTTCAGTGAGCGAGCAACTGTGAAATGTGGAACGGCACACGAGGATGTTGGGTGGCCAGCACCACGCCCGGTCGTCATAATCGACATAATCGCCACAGGTGTAGGTGGCCGTGAGCGGAAATCGAATCAAAGGGAACGCTGCACTACCGCTCCCCACATTCACACAGTCCAACTCACGCAACAAGGACCACGCACACATACTCAAACGCGCACGCACTCTCATAAATATTTAAATGTGTCGTTAAACCCGCCACCACCCAACACAGCCAATTAGTAAGGTTGTCAATTAAAGATAACATGCCAATTCGTTGCAAGCACAGCACACCGGTGTGTTGGAGAGCAAAGCCACAACATTTTCAATCTGAGTTACGACGTTTCGCCAGTAATTACAACCAGCTTCATCAGGCGACAGCCAGATTTGATGTTGGTCGCGAAGGCGTACGTGGTAAACTGAAAGACAGAGGTCCTCGTGTAGCCTTAACAGACTGTTGGGGCAAGTGCTGTTAGCGAACACCTATGAAGGTCGGAACGGTACACGATGGGGTGGGTGGCCAGAACCACGTCCGGCCGCCTTTGCCTCCCTAGTGGCGATGTTTACACACCGCACCAGGTACTCATTTGAAGCTGAGTCGACTTAGGGGAGGCCGGTTTAAATAATCGTCACTGGAGTTGGCCGTGAGTGGGAATCGAACTCGGTTGGCCGGGGTCGTTGCGTGGCGCGCTAACCGCTACACCACCGCTCCCCACACACACACTTACACACACACACATTGTTGACTCAATGTAGATTTATTTGAAGTTTTGTTTTATCATTATACGACGTCTTAATTATAACGTGGGATGAATATGCAGTATATATGGGCCACATTATTGCCATAAATTTACGTTCGATTGTTATGTATTGAACACACACACACACACTCTCTCTCCCTCACTCACAAAGACAAAGACAAAGACAAATATTCCCTGAATAGCATTAAGCGACTGTTGGGACAAGTGCTGTTAGCGACCACCTATGAAGGCTGGAACGGCGCACAAGCACCACGCTCGGCCGCCTTTGTCTCCCCAGTGGTGATGTTTTACACACCGCACCAGGTACTAATTTGAGGCTGAGTTGACATAGGGGAGGCGCAGAACCGGTTCAGATAATCGTCACCGGTGTTGGTGGTCGTGAGCGGGAATTGAACTCGGGGGTCACCGGGATTCGTAGCGCAGCGCGTTGACCGCTACACTGCCGCGCGCACACACACAGACACCCAGACACACACACAGACACACACAGACACACACAGACACACAGACACCCAGACACACACACAGACACACACAGAGACACAGAGACACACAGACACACACACATAGACACGCAGACACACACCTTCACCCACCCACACTCACGCAAATAAGAGTGGGTGCGGTGCAGAGGTAGGAGGGATGCTTGCGCGGATGGGAAGAACGTGGAGAGGGGTGAGAAAGGAGGGGAGAGACGGGGGAAGGGGGTGGAATAAAAAAAGGGGGTGGGGCGGGGGGGGGTAGCGTTGGGTAACAAAAAAATGTTTTGAAATATGGTGCTTAATTATTGTCAGCTTCCTCATTAGCGTGGCCTAAGTGCGGGGGTATCTTTACGCCTCCGCGATGAAAAATCTTCCCGGTCGCTCGCCGAGAATGCGCGCGCCTCGCCCTCTCGCTCTTATTAGCAGAGGGATCGCGTCTTGTTGTGGCGCAAAATCAGCAATTTGTGTGTTTAATAAACAGCGCGACGAGACCAGGAGCCGCGCTATTCCCAGAATGATAATAGGGGGAGAGGGGGGTGGGGGTGTTGAGACACGCTCGAAGCCCCGCTTTTGAAATTAACAAATGTGTACGACTCCCGTGATTAATTGATGCAATATAAGGAGGAATTATTCGCGAGGAATTGTTGTTCGCGTTGTCCATTCTTCCCCTATTTCTTCGTTGGTTGTTGTTGTGGCTCTACCCACGTTGCCAGTTTATTGTTGCGGCTGTTGTGGCGTGTAGTTGTGCGTGCGTGCGTGCGTGCGCTTTAATTACGACAGCGCCAACAGATGCACACCTCTTTACGCATTAGCCCGCTTTAGTCCATTGTGTTGTTGTTGGTGTGGGTGGCAGTGGTGTTGTTGAGAACACGTCCCGATGCCTCTGTTATCAAACACAGGGAAAAATGAAGTCTCGAGGTGATATTTATATTATACACAGCAGGCGATTCGGCTGTTTGGACAAGATGCTTATGCGTGTGGCTGTACTTCACCGTGCTAATACAGTATATATACATACAGCACATACTGTGTAGGCGCTGGGTGATTACAAGAGGGATGAGCAATATCTTGCGAGGCTTACGTCAAGAACATATGTAACGTAAACTCACATACGCATTCGTACTTTGGCCTGCATATGCTTTATATTATATCAGAAATGAATGCAGAACAAATGGATATATATGTACACATATGATGCAGAATAAGCGCGTTATTGCTATCAGTGGTTGGTAATATGAACAAATATATTCAAGTGTAAGTCTGTGCCTGTTATTGTATCTTTTTATAATCGTCGTTCGAAAAACATTTTGACCGCTCAACGTCCATGTGTGATATTAAAATATGACCACATGGCATTTAAATGCCACACGTGCATGTATTTGAGGCACATGAAATATTAATGACATTCAAGTAGATCTGTACACAAGTATCAGAATTTCGTTTGTGTCCATGCAGCGTGGAATTGAGTGTTTTGTCTTAATGGCAATATTTGAAACTAAACGCGTGTATTTTGCCAATGAGAGTATCGTATATAACCCATTATTAAGTAAATAAATCACCGTACTTAAAACGTCGGTTTCAGGAGCCGATGCAATTATCCATATTTGTTTACGAGCTTGTTGGAGCAAAATATATCCGATGTTTATACAATGGTCAGTGAAGTCTTAAGTTACCGGTGATGAGCTGGAGCCTTTATCGGTCAGAATTTGATCAACACATCGGCGTGGTATAAATAATTATAATGATATTAATAATGATGATGATAATGTGTGTAAACGTGGACATGTTTTTGCCAGGTGGTGGATGGTTAAATGACAATTATTTTTGGCATAAAAACTTCCACCACGTGTGGCCTAACCCCGAAAACAAGCGTGAGTCAAATCACTCTGCTGTATAATATAAAATGCCGGGATATAATTACACAAACCGCTTGATGTATATGTGGTCTGTTTAGTATGCGTGCAGGCAGTACACATAATGTGTAGACACGCACAGATATGCGCATTCACCGTGCGCAATTTACTTAGCACGGTGGGCTATGTACGATGCGAAAGAAGTTCAGAATACGTACATACCGTGTAACGTGGTTTTTACAAACTCCATTTAACACTAACCTCCCACGCGGTACGGGCGCCCCAAGCTCACCAATTAACCCCCGTTTAAATACAGTCGGTTCCACACTGCACGCGTCTGATGATGACTAAACACGTCCGTAGAGGGCGCGGATTTAAATTAATCGTGTGTACGCGTGCGTCCGACCTGGCGTAGCGAGCGTTGATTTCCATTAACATAGACATCTCGTGAGTGTGGGCCTGTGTACACGTGTATGTATGTATGTGTGTGTTTCCGTGTGACGTTTTTAGCAATCATCATCATCATCAGGCGCGTCCAGCGTTTAGAGACATGATCTGTATGTGAAGGGCGAGTAAATCGGTAAACGAATGAATCTGTTCCGTGTGTACGTCACAGACAGACTCTCATTTTCACTATTTGACAAAATTATCATCCCTTTAGCTGTACTGTATATTATATTACTTTATAGAAGGGTGCGTCTGTTACTTAATAGCTATAATGTAACCATTCACTTGCAATCTTTTCTTTACTAATAATCAGAATGCATATACTAACGAGAAACCCACACATCCTTTGGACGTGACCGGCCGTCCGTCCCTCCCTCCAGACGTGACGTCCTGGCAGCCAGCTAGCCAGCCAGGAAAACTTTATTCTATTATCGTGTGATATTCCCATCAGGCCCCATGATGTACAAGTGCAGTCTCCAACACTGAGCATCCAACTCGTCTCACTGACCTCTATTTGCCCTGAGAAACGGCCAATGCCCGCAACGTCGCCTATTTAACACATTCCTGCGGAGGGAGCTGGTAGGAACGTTGGGTTGCTCGGTCAATGGCCAGGGTCAACGGCGGCGTGGTGTATTCCGCAAATATG
>JAAXLI020002028.1:0-15514 GCA_014621495.2 Entosphenus tridentatus
TAGAAAGTTCCATTCCAGGTGAAGTATGTATTGGTTAAGCAGTGTCTCACCAGGGGGGGTACCCCAGTATTCAGTCCTTGATGAACCAAGTCTTCAATGATTGCGATGGTGTCAGGTAAAGGAACTTTGGTGAATAAGGAAACCACATCAAAACTGACAAGCAGGTCGTCTGGAGACAGGGAAATTCCCTTGATTGTCGATACCAGGTCAGTAGAGTTTAGTACCGCAGAGGTGTTTTTTCCAGTGAAAGACCGCAGGATTTCAGACAAAAAACGAGCCAGTTTGTAGGTGGGGGAGTTGATAGTAGAGACAATGGGACGAAGAGGTGTATCATCTTTATGTATATTGGGCAAGCCATATAATCTTGGTGGCCTGGCTGCAGAAGGTTTCAACGATAACTGTTTGGTTTGATCAATTGATGCGGTTGAATCAGAAATGATTTTGTTGGTTTGAATTACGAGGCTGTTGGTGGGGTCTCGTTTTATTTTTGTATAGCTACCATCGTTGAGTAGTTATTGAATTTTGTTGTTGTATTCTATTTTGTCCATGATGAGAGTGGCATTGCCTTTGTCGGCTGAGAGGATGACAATGTCATCCCTCTTTTTTAATTGAGCTAATTCAAAACGCTCGTCTTTGCTGATGTTGCTAGCTGGCATCTTAGCGTTTTTGAGGGTTGCAGCGATTTCAGATCTTGCTACGTCTGCAGCGATGTAACCCAGGCCCTTGAGAGCCACATCTACTCGGGCAATGATATCATAAACTGGTATGTGTCTAGGTGTGACTGCAAAGTTTAGTCCTTTAGCTAAAACGGATTTCAGACCATCAGAAATAGAACTGTTACTGCGATTAATTACGACTTTGTTAACGTCTAGCTTTTCAGTGTGTGGGTCCGGTCTCTTGTTTGAGAGGCGGTTGAATTTGGTAAGTCCATGGCTCGAGTCAAAAAGCAACTGAGACGTTATTATTATTATACCTCGTGGACCGTGGCTCATTTTACATTGGACCACGTGACCAACTCTGGAGGTGAGGTTGAGAATATTGAGAAAGCCAAGTTGTGACCAGACTCTGACTCATGTCCATAGGTGGCTGGGTTCTTTTTGGTTGTCTTGCGTCATGGGACCCTCTTTCGAAACTCTCCAAATGTTGCCTATGGGAGGGGCTGACCCTCAAGCCGACTCGGTTACAGCGTGCCAATGGCTGCTGGAAGTGACAGCAGCAGCATCGACAACGATTGGCCTCGTGGCCTTCGGTGAGCGGCATTGTTTCAACACAACCAAAACTCTGGACGGGTTTTGACCTTCAGCGTCTCATCAGCAGAGTTGGCCTTTCTTGAATTCGTCGCTGAATTGTTCGATGTTCACAGGCAAGGGCTAGTTTCGACGTTCATTGTCTCATCGTCGTAGTCAGGCTGGCCAGGACCAATGCTGGCGAACTACCAAATGTTTATGGGCAAGGACACTCTCTCTGTTAGATGCCGGTGCTAGTTTGATGCATAGCTCTTGAATACACATAACACATACTCGTCTCCAGCGTTGTTGCGGAGAATATGTGACGCGATACAATCAGACAACGTGGAGACATTGATTGTTACTTCGACTATTATTTGTCAATTTTACCAGGTAAGGTCCCCACTGAGCTATGTAGCTCTTTCTCAGCAGCGGCCACAACGATAGCTCAACGAAGTGGATTAACGCGTGGAAATGGAGAGCATGTTGATTCTAAGTGTGGAGGGGAAAACTGGAGGACCTGGAGAAAAATCCACGCGGCCACGGGGAGAAGATGCAACCTCCAATTACATCGGCATCAGGGTCTGGATTAAACCCACGGCCTCACGTATACCAGGCGAGGTAGTTAACATCTCGCCACCACGGCGTCCCTTGTTATTTGACGACATAACTACGACTATGATTATTTTGTGTTCAGCTCCAGCCACGAGATCAATAATAAGAATAGGATGATTTCCAATCAGCTTGCAATTCCACTTTGTGATCTGCCATGACTTAGCTCTTGTGTACGCGGTGGCGAGATGTTAACTACTCCGGGTCCTCCGGTTTTTCACCTCCACATTTAGAATGGACGTGCGCTCATAGTATTTGGCTGCTATAAATGTCCACGTGATAAGCCACTTCGTTGAGCTGTCATTTGTGATAGCCAAGTTGCTTCTGATAAAGAGCTATACAACTCGGTTAGCCTTACCTGGTAAAAATAAATCGTTTTAAAATTTATTTTTGTGTAGTTAAAGTGTCCAGGTGGGGTGAAGAACACGCAAACATGTGACTTTGCAGCACGTGGAACACACCTGCGACAGTTCCCAGTGTGGACATTTTTAAACGCCTCGGTGATGTCTACAGAAGGGGTGGTGGGGACCCGACGGTGCGTAGGTGACCCGCAACCTCACTTCAAGGCAGCCAGTGGTAGTGGTCAAACACAGTGTGGTGGTGGTGGTGGTGGAACACAGTGTGGTGGTGGAACACAGTGTGGTGGTAGTAGTTTAACACAGTGTGGTGGTGGTTGAACACAGTGTGGTGGTGGTGGTTGAACACAGTGTGGTGGTGGTTGAACACAGTGTGGTGGTGGTTGAACACAGTGTGGTGGTAGTGGTGGTTGAACACAGTGTGGTGGTTGAACACAGTGTGGTGGTGGTGGTTGAACACAGTGTGATGGTGGTGATAGAACACAGTGTGGTTGTAGTGGTTGAACACAGTGTGGTTGTTGTTGAAAACAGTGTGGTGGTGGTGTTTGAAAACAGTTTAGTGGCGATTGAACATAGTGTGGTGGTATTGGTGTTTGAAAACATTGTGGTGGTAGTGTAGTGACATGGTGGATGTCACTCTATGGTGCCGGCCCTAGAGGGGCATGGTGTGTGATGTTCTCACAAGGGGTGGTCACGTGTCCGGGGGAAAGTTGTCTCAAGAAGGGTCGAGAGAAAGCCAGAGCTCTCTCGAAGGTGGGCGGGGCCAAGGGCGGAGCCGTCCCCGACCCGGGAGCATATAAGCCGGGTCCCCGTAGAGACCGAGGTTGGTTGTTGCCACCGTCACTTGAAGATCTACGTTCTACGTCCAGAAGAGTCGCCAAGACGTGGTCCGGAACCCGAGCCATTGTAGCTGACTCCCAGTGTGTTAGTGTAGTTAGCCGAGTGGTCCACCACCCTAGGCTGTTATCTGATAAAGGGACAGCTACCCCTTTGTGTATTCGTGTTGGTGAAATAAATGTGTTGCCTCTAAGAAGTACGTATGTGACTCAGTTGGTCCCACTACAACTGGTGTCGGAAGTGGCCAATACGTTTTTTAATCTAGCTAGCAGTAGATTATGTCTACGCATCGCTGAATACGTACCAGGACATCAGATGACGAGGAGGAAGACCTCATCCCGCAAACAGCCCTGGAGGATGGAGGAGAGGCGCTGCCGGCAGGGCAGGGCGCCGTCCGGCCACGCGACACTTCACCGCTGGCGGGAACGGAGCTGCGGGCGGCGCACGGTCGTCTCGCGGAGCTCCGCCAAGTCGCGGCGTCCATCTTTGCGGATCTCCAACCAGCAGACTCGTCGGTGGTGGAGGGAGCAGCAGAGCTGCTCAAGAACGACGACTCCGCCGCCATTTCTATGGCGCAGTTCACGCTCGCTTCCGCCATTGTCTCGCCGGCGAGGAGCGTGCAGCCCGCCAAATCCGAAGCTGCATCGACATCGCCGGTGGACATCTTGTCTCTCCGGCGTCGGCTTCGCTTCGTTAAAAAATTCGCTGCTGCTGGTGGCAACTAGGTGGCCTTCAAGCGTGGGTTCCTCATGAATGCCGACTTGGCTGGGTGGACGGAGGCGGGGGTGTTGAGAGCGCTGCCTGCCGCCCTTGACGACGATGCTCTTGCAGCATTTCATATCATCCTGCCATCAGAGAGGTCCACTCTAACTCAGGCTTTCGACCAGATGGCGGCAATTTACGATCCTCCGTTGAATGTGCACCACAAATTTTCTACACGACGGAAAGGGGAAGCCGAGACGCCCCTCACCTTTTGTAGCACACTTTTGGTGCTGGCGAAGGCTGCCTTCCCGAGAATGGACCACGATGGAATCGACACGTTGGTCCTCGAAAGACTGCTGGCCTTGGCCAAGGACCTCAACACTGTTCTGGCGGCCATAGACGACGATCTCTCGTCTCTCAAGGTTGCTAAATGCATTCAGGCCCGGCAGATGTTTCAACGTCACAGGCGGTTGGTGGCGTGAACCGTGCCCTGTGAGGAGCCGGTTGCACGTGAAAAAGCAGAGCCCATTCCAGCCTGCGCATCGACCCAGGGTGGAGGCGGGCAAGGGGACGGTGTGGCACGATGGACGGACAAACAGCGACGGCCAAAGGCATCGCCTCGTCCCGGAGGCGGTTGCGTCGTCTGCTACAGCTAGACCGCAGCAAGGTGAGGTAAAATGTAAAAACAACGAGCCTACCTTTACCCTACCTTTTACCTTACCACGATAGAATCACTCTACCCTTACCTTTTACCCTTTAGCAAGGTAAGGTAAAAGCCCAAAAGCAACGAACCTACATTTACCCTACCTTTTACCCTTACCCCATACGAATTACCCGATTTCAGGGTAATTACTGGGGTACTACACATAAAAAAGGTTTATAACAGGTAAATGCTAGGTATACCACTTTATTCATACTCTCGAATCGGGCGTTGATGCTGTAGATGACACCGCCCTCCATAACCTCCTCGTCCCAGTCGTCTTGGTCGATGACGATCTCATCAACAACCTGATGAAGCTCGTCATTGCTGTCGTCCTCGGATGAACGACGGACGATAAGATCCTGCGCCACTCCGGCCCAGTTAGACGGAACCTTCAGGCAGCTGGCCACGATCCACGAGCGCAAGCACGTGGACTTGATGAAGAGCGTCGACCACAATGACTGGCAAATGCACGTGAACTCCCACCCGGCTCCGCTATTCGCGCATTCGCAAGGAGTTGACGTTGCCGGCACTCCCAAGTAGTCGCAGGCCATCTTGTAGTGGGCAGGGAGCAGCTCTTTGCGGGGAGACCACCACTGCATTACGTCAGTGAAGGTGCTGGCTGTCGTGACGCCCATGCCCAGAAAACAATCGACTTCATCGCCATCGTCGATGGAGCTGCCGACGTTGCTGAACAGGGTGCTGAACAGCGACCCCTCCTCCATATGGGAAGTGACTGCCATCGGCGGGATCGCGAGCACGTCCGGGTAGCGATGCTGCAGGACAGAGCAGATTGTAGCCAGCTTGTCTTGGTCTGTCGTTTTCGGCAGCTGTGGATTCAAGTAGGATGGCACAATGGCGGTTCCTGAACAAGGAAACCACAGTACCGCACCAGCTCGGCCTTCATTCCCGTCATGGTCAAGGCCTCATCGATTGCTCTAAGAGCAGCTTCACCACGATCGCAATGACGGATCAGGTGCTCTATTGTCACTGGCACGAGATCCAATGTCGACTTGCGGTCCGCCGCCAACGAGGTCATGACCTGGCACGGCATTCGCAGGAATGCTGTCACGCCCGCGATGTTTTCTCACTGCAGTTCAGAGAAAGCACCGACGCTGATCACATCCTGGAAGTGCGCCATGGTAACCTGGTCGGCGAGTCCTCGTGCGTTGGCTCCTCGGCCTCATGGCGGTACGACTGCCGGACGACCTTGTTGCGCCTGATATTGACGAGTGCCTCGCGCAGTTCAGCATTGGTTGACTTGATCAGTTTGAGAACTTGGATAACGCCGATGTGGACCGAATTATCCGTGCAGAGAATACGTTGGCAAGTCCGCAACTGCTCAGATCTGGCGTTCGCGTTGACCAGGGCGAACAACGTCTTGACATCACTGATCGCATTGGAGCCATTCTCGCTGGTGACAGCGAGCAGCTTGGTCGAGACATTGCGCCCGAGGCTTTAGAGGTGCTCAAACAGAGAGGTACCAATGCGCTTGCCGAATCCCCTTCCAGACTGCACATCGAGGATCGTCAGCAGCATGGATTTTGTCACACCAGATTTGGTGTCGATCCAGTGCACCGTGACCATCCAAAATCCCTTCAGGTTGCGGTTCGACCACCCGTCGATGGTGAGCGAGATGGCGACATCCAGGTTGGAGAAGAACGCCCTGACGATGGGCAGCATGATGGCGTGATGCTTGACAATCCCGCTAATGATGGTGTGGGTCGACAGACAAAGAGATTGCACCTTGGATAACAAAATCAACCACTGCGTTCTCAAACTTTACCAGGAGGCAATCCGGGATTGCTGGCCGACTCAGCGTTTGCTGCATTAGGTGGCTCGCCGATGCCGACATCCCGACCTCGCTGCCTGGGGCGAGCACATTGTGCTTCTTGAGGTGGGTTTTCCACCCCGACGCGTTCGTGTGGGAGGAAAACCACTCGCAGCAGTGCACGCACTGCCGCTTGCTGCACATGGGGATCCCCCTCCATCCAATCGTGCGTGTGCTCTTAACGTGGGGTTTGACACGTCGGTTGTCCAGGAGGGAAACTGTGCTAGTTTATGTGTCGCCGGCACTTCGGGAGTGGAGCGTCGTCTGAAATGTAGGCGCCGTCTCTCATATACGACCCTCCCAGAATAGGGATGAAGGGGTGATGGATAAGCTTTGTACCGAGAGTGTGGATTTGTCCAAGGGCCAGAAGGGAAAAGCTACCATTGCTTTTGCGCGAATTTTCGGACATCTTTAGCAAGGGAAAATTTGATATTGGTTGCTCATGCGTTTGAGTCATCATATTGATACGGGTGACGCCGCTCCTATCTGCCAGAATCCCTACCGGCTGACGAAATGTTGGCCGCGGACATTATTTCACCATCCACCAGCTCGTGGGGAGCCTCAATTGTACTTGTAAAAAAACACGATGGTAGCTTGCGTTTCTGCATTGACTTCCGTAAGCTTAATAAGGTCTCCGTCATGGATGCGTATCCCTTACGTCGGATGGATGACTCGCTTGCTGCTTTGGCGGGGGCGCGGTTCTTCTTTACCCTTGATATCCTATCCGGGTTCTGGCAGTTTCCACCTGATGAAGCCTAGAACGTCTACGCGCTGTCTTTCTCAAAATGCGTGCGACTAACCTGAAATTTAAGCCACAGAAATGTCACCTTCTCCAGAAATTGTTTCGGTATCTTGGCCACATAGTTAGCGAATCAGGTATTGCGACCGACCCAGATAAAACCGCGTGCATCCGAACTTGGCCGACCCCCACGTTAGTGGGGGAGGTACACAGTTTCATAGGATTTGCGTCTTACAATTGCCACTTTGTTGTCGGGTTCATGTCCATGACTAAACCCCTCCATGCATTGCCAGCTAAGGGTCATTAGTTTCATTGGGGGGTGGAGAAGGCTGCATTTTGTGCCATCTGGGATAGCTTGGTGAATGCCCCTCCGCTGCGCTACCCTGATTTTTCTTTGTCGTTCATCCTTGATACGGACGCTAGCAACACCGGAATTGGAGCTGTTTGGTCTCAGGTTTTCAACGGCGTTGAGAGTGTTGTTGCGTATGGCAGCAGGGTGTTGTCTCCAGCTGAACAGTGCTACTGTGTCACGCACCGGGAACTGTTGGCTATCATGGTCTTTGTGCAGCAGTATCGCCCCTAATTGTATGGTTGACATTTTGAGGTGTGCTCTGACCATGCGGCGCTCCAGTATGCACTGTGTGTCGATCAACCGTCAGGCCAACTATCACGCTAGATGGAGGTCTTTCAGGACTACTTTTTTCGAGTTACTTATCGCAAGGGTTCCTGTCATATAAACGCTGATGCCCTGTCACGATTGCCAATGAGCGAGGGGTGCGCGTGCTTTTTGGGCTCCGGACGGTGTAAACCAGCCAATGTGACCTCGCCCCCTTCACCTCGCGGCGTCGGCCGAGGCTGTGACAGTCGAGGGGGACGGCAGTTCCGCCACGCGGGACGCCGTCATTGGGTTGGACTACGAGGAATGGGGACGCCTCCAGGCGGAGGACGCTTCCCTGCTTAAATTACGACGTCGTGTCAGAGACACTGATGTGGGCACGGATTGGCGCAGTGTCGCCTCTGTCACTCGTCGGAGCGGCTTGCTCATGCATTGGGACGGGGGGCTGCGCCGTTATAGCATTGTCATGCCACTGCCCTGCGAGGCAGGGTTGTTTGGGCTGTACACGAGCTTCTCTTGCACCTGGGCGTGCAAAAAACGCTGGCCACACTCAAGTTATATTTCTTTTGGCCTGCCATGGCTGAGGATATCGCTAATTTGCTCAAAGGTTGTGTGCAGTGTGTGCGGTGGAAGCCGCCGGCGAAACCCTGTTGCCCACCGTTACAATCGATTCTGGTTTCACGCATTAACAAACTTTTTGCTCTGGACATCCTTGGTCCGTTTCCCACTACCCCTTGGGGTAATAAGTATTTGCTTGTAGGAGTCGAGTATTTTTCACGCTGTCCTGTGGCCTGGCCGCTCCCCAACCAATCGGCCCCTCACGCATCCACCGGCTACTCACTGATCCCCCAATTGATGTTCAGTTACAAGTCGCACTCAACAGGGCTAAATCTAAGATTTCGGACTGTGCGCTTCACCCTTCAAAAGCTTTCCAAGGCATGGGAAGCTTCCAGAGTAAATTCCGAATCGTGCCAATTAGCCAACGAGCAGCTTAAAGGGGTCCGTACTTCTACGCATGAGTGGGTACCTGGGGACAGTGCTTGGTTGCATTGTCCGCAGGTACCGGTGGGTACGTCGCCTCAATTGTTCAAACCCTGGAGAGGGCCGGTTGATGTCATTGGGGTTGTTTGGCCGCAGTGTGTCCAGATCCGCTTGGGACAGCGGAGTTGGTTCGTACATCCCTCTCACTTGAAGCCATTCATTGCTCCACGCGAGTTCGTATAATCTCCATACTGCAGGGGCCGAGTGTCGAGTGTGTCCAACGAGCCGGGGTGTGTGCCCGCTGAGGTTGGTCCTCAGCGGAGTGATTTCGTTCTATCCTCAGGTGCCGCGTGCCTGATGTCTCCCAAGCAGCCGCCTGTGCCGGCTTCGCCGGCTTTAGACGAGGAGGACCCGTCGACCCCACATACTGTTCTTCGTGAGGAACTGGGTTCGGCGGAACATTTGCATATTCCCCCCGGGACCTCCAGGGTGAGCGATCCCACCTTCCCTGAGGGCCCGGTAACACGGACTCCCTCAAAGACTCGGTTTTAATGATCCCCATGCACACACGCTCCCACACTGTCAGTTGCTTATCGTGCTCATTGGGTCATGAGGCTATTGGCTGAACCTAGCCATTGTGTTTGCGGACGTTGTTACACGGTGAAGATGGGAGGTGTTGGTGAGTAAGGGATTCTGAGCATTCGCGTGTTTTCGTTTTTTTTCTCTTCTCTCACGAGTTATTGTTAATTATGTGCATTTGTTAATAGTGTAATTATTGTATAGGTGGATTTGGGTATTTATTGGTAATTGTTATTGTTTTTGTTGAGGCACACATAGCGGTTTATAGCCTTTAACTCACCCTTTTATCGCTTTACTCACTTGCTTCGTTTAAAGTCGGGAGTTGACAGCCGGGACGGCTGTGTGCTACGAAGAGGGGGGTGATGTAGTGACATCGCGGATGTTACTGTATGGTGCCGGGCCTAGAGGGGCATGGCGTGCGATGTACTCACATCGCGGACATCACGTTCGCAGCAGCATCGTGCCTGTGACCAAGTATTTCCAGCTCTAGCAAGACACGGCGTGCAATGCACCATCATCGCGGACACGCCGTTGGTGGGTGTAATACCAGCCCTAGTGAGGGCTTATTGAGTGCTGGGATAGCGCAGTGGCACCACGCGTGGCGTGTAGTGCTGTCTCCTACCGGAGGGAGTGGGAGAGTGTCAGCCCAGGGACAGCGTTACCCTGGGCCATGGCACTCTGGTTGATCTCGAAGGCACGTGACCAGCAAAGTCTACATGGGTGCCCCCAGGTGGGGGCTAAGGGGTGGTCACGTGTCCGGGGGAAAGTTGTCTCAAGAAGAGTCTAGAGAGAGCCAGAGCCCTCTCTCGAAGGTGGGCGGGGCCAAGGGCGGAGACGGCCCCGACCCGGGAGCATGTAAGCCGGGTCCCCGCAGGGAGCGGGGTTCGTTGTTGCTACCGTCATCTGAAGATCTACGTTATATGTCCAGAAGAGTCTCCAACACGTGGTCTGGAACCCGAGCCGTTGTAGCTGACTCCCAGTGTGTTAGTGTAGTTAGCCGGGTGGTCCACCACCCTAGGCTGTTATCTGGTAAAGGGGAGGCGACCCCTTTGTGTATTCGTGTTGGTGTAATAAATGTGTTGCCTCTAAGAAGTACGTCTGCGACTCAGTTGGGCCCACTACAGCAGTATTGGTTGAACACAGTGTGGTGGTAGAACACTGTGATGGTGGAACATAGTGTGGTGGTGGTTGTGGTTGAACACAGTCTGGTGGTGGTGTTTGAACACAGTGTGGTGGTGGTGGTGATTGAACACAGTGTGGTGGTGGTGGTGGTTAAATACAGTGTGGTGGTGGTGGTTGTTGAACACAGTGTGGTGGTGGTGGTGGTTGTTGAACACAGTGTGGTGGTGGTGGTGGTGGTTAAATACAGTGTGGTGGTGGTGGTGGTTGAACAGAGTGTGGTGGTGGTGGTTGAGACGGAACAGTGAGTGTCTGGCAGACCGAGTCCTCAGCACGGGTGGAGGAACAAAACGAGGAGTGAAGTTCACGGGGACAGCCACCGTGGCGGTGGTCGTGGCAGCAGCAGCGATCGAAGAGCGACAAGGAGGCGACTGACTTGATGTGTAGGGGGAGGGGTGGGTAGGTTGGTGGATTGTCCCGCTCCGATCTCTCCCCCCGGCTCACCCCCCTAACTCCCCCCACATGCCCCGCTCCTCAGCCCCGCCCCTCGGCACAGTCGATCTCGATGTATGTCCTCGTGTTGCTTTTATGGGGCGGTTATTGCGCCCCTATAAATCAAACCGACTCCAGCAAATATTGACTCAGCCTCTTCTAGCAGGGCGGGGGAGGTACGATAGGAATCGGGCTATAGGCCACCCCGCTCCCCATTACAATTACCAATACCCCATAGGACTCTCAATTACCAATACCCCCATAGGCGTCTCAATTACCAATACCCCCATATGAGTCTCAATTACCAATACCCCCATAGGCGTCTCAATTACCAATACCCCATAGGAGTTTCAATTACCAATACCCCCATAGGCATCTCAGTTACCAATACCCCCATAGGAGTCTCAATTACCAATACCCCATAGGAGTCTCAATTACCAATACCCCATAGGAGTCTCAATTATACCAATACCCCATAGGCATCTCAATTTCCAGTAACCCATAGGAGTCTCAATTACCAATACCCCCATTGGGCTCTCAATTACCAATATCCCCATAGGAGTCTCAATTACCAATACCCCCATAGGGCACTCAATTAGCAATACCCCCATAGGAGTCCCAATTACCAATACCCCCATAGGAATCTCAATTACCAATACCCCCATAGGGGACTCAATTACCAATACCCCGATAGGAGTCTCAATTACCAATACCCCCATAGGAGTCACAATTACCAATACCTCGATAGGCATCTCAATAACCAATACGCCCATAGGGGACTCAATTACAAATACCCCCATAGGGCTCTCAATTACCCATACCCCCATAGGAGTCCCAATTACCAATACCCCGATAGGCATCTCAATTACCAATACCCCCATAGGGGACTCAATTACAAATACCCCCAAAGGGCTCTCAATTACCAATACCCCCATAGGCATCTCAATTACCAATACCCCCATAGGGCTCTCACTACCAATACCCCCATAGGGCTCTCAATTGCCAATACCCCCATAGGAGTCCCAATTGCCAATACCCCCATAGGCATCTCAATAACCAATACCCCCATAGGGGACTCAATTACAATACCCCCATATGAGTCCCAATTACCAATATCCCTATAGGAGTTTCAATTACCAATACCCCCATAGGCGTCTCAATTACCAATACCCCATAGGCGTTTAAATTACCAATACCCCCATAGGAGTCCCAATTACCAATACCCCCATCGGCGTTTAAATTACCAAAACCGCCATCGGAGACTCAATTACAATACCCCCATAGGATTCCCAATTACCAATACCCCCATAGGGCTCCAAATTACCAATACCCCCATAGGAATCTCAATTACCAATACCCCATTAGGCGTCTCAATTACCAATACCCCCATAGAAGTCTAAATTACCAATGCCCCCATAGGAGTTTCAATTACCAATACCCCCATAGGGCTCCCAATTACCAATACCCCCATAGGAATCTAAATTACCAATACCCCCATAGGGGACTCAATTACCAATACCCCCATAGGCGTCTCAAAATCTCAACACGTGGGGGACCCCTTTCCCTGGAGACTCCTGGGAGCTGTCTGGGAGTGGGGTCCCTTGGGGGTAGGGAACTCTGACGCTGGGGTGCCTGGGGCTGGGGGTCCCTTGGGGGTAGGGAACCCTGACGCTGGGGTGCCTGGGGCTGGGGGTCCCTTGGGGGTAGGGAACCCTGACGCTGGGGTGCCTGGGGCTGGAGGTCCCATGGCGGGGTGGGGGGGGCGGGAGGCCCACTGGGTGTGGGGCTCCGTGGGGGTGGGATCCGCTGGGGGCGGAGCGGAGGGTCGCGTGGAACAGTAGCTGCGGGTTGCAGAGTCAATACGGCGAGGGTCTCTCTCGCCATAAACCGGGTGCCGTGTTTACTCACTTTAGCGGCCACACAGGCTCACAAGCACGGGAAGGGAGAGCCTCCTCTTACTCACCCCCACCACCACCACCGCTCACCCACACTCACCTACACCACTCACACCTACAGCAATCACCTGCACTCACCTACACCACTCACCTACAGCTCACTCCTTGTAGCACTCACACTCACCCACACTCACCTTCACCACTCACCTACTGAACAAAGACAATGCTGCTCCACATAGCGCCTTAAGTGCTGTTAGCGATAGCCAATGAAGGCAGGCATGGCACACGGGTAGGTTCGTGGCTAGCACCACACCCGACCGCCTTTGTTTCCCGAGTGGCGATGTTCATACGTTGCACCAGCAACTCATTTGAGGCTAAGTCGACCTGGGGGGGGGGGCTCAAGATACACCCCATTCACACTGATCGACACCCAGCACCCTCCCCCGTGTGCACAGGTGAGACCCCCCCGCACCTGCCTGCGCCCACCCCAACGTCTAATCACCACGACGGCCTCGCACGTGGCCGTGAGTCACGGGCGCTGTTCAACTCCACGGCGAGATAGCAGCAACATCGCGCCACGGCACGGCCATAAACCCACGCGCATATGGAGTGGGGGGGCGGGTCCATAGGGGAGGAGGAGGGGAGGGATGAGGAGGAGGCCGAGGGGCGGAGGTGGGGTGTCTATGTGAGCATAGGTCTCTGTGCGCGAGTCTGTGCGTCGCTTTGTGAGTCCAGTGGTCTCTGGATTTGTGGGGTTTGGTGTATGTCAATGGATCTCCACGGTGAGTCTCTGGGGCTCTATGTAAGTCATTGATGACAGGACCTTAAAACCATGTTTTCCAGTAAAACATATTTATCATGGGACCTCCTTTCACCAAAATGAAACCTTTTACGAGGAATCATGTCTGCATTAACTACAATGCTTGTGTTAAGAATGCAAACTAAACACACCCTGATAATATATGCATAATAATAGACGCCAAAAGGCCAAAAGGCGCCCTCTGGTCTAACACCGTTTGGGACTAGGCTCAAAAGAAAGCTGTCTCTGGTGTGGACCAATCAGTTTAAAAAGCAATGCATATGTAGTGAGTCCAACTGAGTCGCAGACGTTATCTTGGGAGCAACACTATTTATTATACAACAGCACGCAACACAACACGATCTACACTCGGGGCTCGAATGGCCATCTAGCCACGCTACGGCAGAACTAGACACGGTTCGCTATCCCGGTCCAGACCACGAGCTGCTGGGTCCCGGACCGCGTGGCTAGAGGCTTCTTCTCCCCGACGTGGATCTTCTTCACACCAACACGTGAAAAACCCCGAGCCCCTCACGGGGCCCTCGTGATATGCCCCCGGGCTGGGGTTGGCTCCACCCCTTGCCCCGCCCACCTTGCAGGTCTCTCGAGATCCTTCTCGGAGGTTCCCGAGAGCTCTTTTGGACCACGTGACCACCACGCGGCCCCCGTCCACCAGTGGACCCCCTCCAATATCATCCGGTCACGTGTCAGCAGGTCAACCCGCGTATCGTGCCCCAAGGTAACCCTGGCTGGCTGACGCTCCCCATCGCTCCTCACCGGGAGCCCGCAGCACCGCACACTGTACGTGGGGCCTCCACGCTGAGCAGCGCTCACCCAGCCCCGCTAGGGCTGTCACCCGGGCTGTATTACCACCACCTTACCCGCCGTGGCTTCGTAGGCCCGGCACCACAGTGACAACCACAGTCACTACATATATATTATCAGAGTATGTTTTTTGTTTGTATTCTGACCACAAGTGGTTAATGCAGACATGATTCCTTGTAAAAAGGTTTAAGTTTGGTGTTTTAACATCTCAACACCTGTTTCGTTGCCCGAAAAAAGGGGAAAACCTATTCTCATAAAACATATTTAACCTGGAAATCCCCTCTGGTTTTCAGTGACCCAGACTACTCAATGATGATGATGAGGAGGAGGGGATCTGTGGAGGGGAGGGTGGGAGCGAGGAGGATGCCAGTTAGGAAGCCCGCTCGGGACCAACTCTGTCGCAATTGCCACGAGCGTCGCTGTGGAAACTCTCAGGAACGGAACGGTGCAGCGGGCAATGCGAGCAGCATTGACGGGGTGAGTGTGCTGCGGCAGCAGCAATGATTTCCGCCACTTCTGTGCGTGATCTCAATTCATTGCGGTGTAATCTTTCAAAATGTAGCAAGTTCGGACCGTGACACCGGCACGCGACGGCCAACTGCTCTTTTACAATCACGTCACGGGACCTTTAACGTCCGCTGTGAGCGAAGCAGACAGAGCGCAGTAGTGGTATTATTATTACGACGGTGAACACCACACGCCGCAGTGTTAACCAGGGCGGCCCTCCGGAGTCGAACCGCGCACCCCTTAAATCACAACGCGCTGCCCCGAGGCAGCGTCACCGCTTTCAAGGCGCCCGCTTCCCTTATCAGTGTCGATAACTACACATATCTAAGTATATATGTGCGGATATCAAATAAAAGCGTTTTTTCTCTTTCTGCAACACATCACCCACTCGCCACAACTTCAGCGGCGCCGGTTCAGGGAGAGCGTGAACGCCATCCCCCCTCTGCTCTGCGCCCCAACGCTGAACCAACACGCGTGCAGCTCCAGTCGGCAACCAGTCTCATGAAGCGGTTTCCCGCCTTCTGGCTCTCATCAGCAGCAGCAGCAGCCAGGCTTTGCGGCTCGGGTTCGCGACTCCCCCCACCAACCCCGCAACCCCGCCCCTCCCCCACCAACCCCGCCCCTCCCCCACCAACCCCGCCCCTCCCCCACCAACCCCGCCCCTCCCCCACCAACCCCGCCCCTCCCCCACCAACCCC
>JAAXLI020002029.1:0-15508 GCA_014621495.2 Entosphenus tridentatus
AGTTCTGTGTTGAAAGAACTAAGAGTATGAATCCTTGCAGTCAAGAAAGCTTCAAATCTAGAATTCTGCATGTTGGTTGCTTTTTTGCGCCCGTAATGTTCCACAGCAAGGCTTAGAATGAGTTTGGTGTACAATATTCCTTTACAGTTACCTTGCTGTGCGCGCGCCAGCGGCTTTTGCATTGATACACAAGTCGTCAGTTGAAACCGGTGGTTTGTTTCAAGCGGGTGACCCAACCGCAGCGCTACGCACAGCCGAGCGCGAGCTCCCGCGTGAGGAATCGAGTCGCCTGTTCGCCGACTGCCACGCTGGCAGGCGGCAGTGTGCATCGGGCTTGCTTGCGGTCGCGGTACAGGGCCGTGTCCTCACTTTTATGGAGCCAAATTATCTGGAGGCACGAACATAATTAAACGGTGTCTCAGGCCTGATGTTAAAAAGAAGAGTTGGTACCGCAGCAAAGGGCGAGTTTGTTTAATATTTTAGTTTTACAGTGCATTACTTTTAGGGGGTCGTAAAAAAAAGTAATGGCGTTAGATTAATAGGTCCACTCTTTGCAGGTGTTTGAAATAATTATCTTTGAGCGTTTACTGCAAAGGGAAGACATCAGGAGAGAGAGAGAGAGAAAAAAACCAGAGAGAGAACGGAAGCACTGGAGGAAATCCATAGAAATCTGGATAAAACCCACACTCGTGCCAGTGACTTCAGCATGTTTAAGCAGTTAAAGAATCACTTTCGTGAGGGCGGCGAACAATAGTCCAGCGACGATCGAACGAGCACTTTGAAGAATGGAGTAGAGAATTATCTCGGGCAGGGATCGACGGCCTGGACCGCGAGTGCAGGGCACTTCACGGGGACTTACGTCGGCAGATTTAGATATTCACGTAGGTCACTGGCTTTCTTTATGGGCCACCACCGAGTTTTTGATCGCCTCGTCGTTGCGTAGTGCTTACGTGGTCCATTGGTTACCCGCCCACTTCCTGCTCACTTTTCTCATAGTTTTCTTTTTTTTTATTACAGTTTGTTTCGGTGCAAAGTTTACGGCGGTAATAGTTGTGATTTTTTTTTCTCTCTCACGGATCTCAGATAATTCCTTTCGGCAGTGTTGTTGCGCTTCGTGTGTGTGTATGTGTGCAGGAGTGACTCGAAATCCTCCTTTGGGTTCGGTTGGCTAAGAGTTGTAGAGCGTGCAACTCTGTCGCGAGCGTCACGTTGTTTGAAGTCTGGGTGGCAGAGGGGGGCAGCATACAAACATTCGGCGGAGCGGGGGGGGAGGCACGACACAGTCAATGTTGAACAAACCTCAAATTGTTTGTGTTGCAGTCGAAACGTTGTGAGAATTGTATTGTTTTATATTTTTATTATTTTATTGCTTCCCTTCTACGTGACTTTACCGAAAGAAACAAGAATATGAATCCCTGCAGTCACGAAAGCTTTAAATAAAAATTTAAACCTCAAATTATTACACGGAATGAATAACGATATGATCTGCTGTTTTTTTTCCACTCCAGCCAACGCCTGTAATTGAGGAAAGGCTATGCCAACTTTGTTGACTGTAACAAGTTTAAAGGCGGTGGTGGAGCCTTCAGTGGCGGTTCCACCTTGACGCCTGCTGTATATTTGGAGTTTGCGTGCCTCTCTCCCCCCGTGGTTGCGTAGATTTTTTTCTCAGGGTCCTCCGGTTTTTCCCTCCACATTTAGAATCAACATCACGCGTTTAGAGTATTTGGCTGCAAAACATGTCCACGTCAGGGCGGGCCTGGTGAGGTGGGAAGGGCGGTAGGACCGGTTCCTATGTCACTCGCCACTGATGTTGGCTGAGGCCGGGATTCAAATTTAAGTTCGCAGTGCAGTGCGGTAATCACTGCACCGCCACTCCACCCCCTCCCCTCCCCTAGGTGAACTCGGCCTAAAATGGGTATCAGTAACAGTAGCAGAAAGACAAAGGCTGCTGAGGATGTAAAATGCCGAGCCCACCGCCGCTTCGTGTGCCATGCCAGCCTTAATAGACGCTCGCGAACAGCACCTGCCCCCTCATGTCTATGTATGTGTGCGTTGGCCTTCTTTCGCACCGTACGTAGCCAACCATGCTAATCGGAGGTACGGGGGAAGGACAACAAACGAGACACAACAACAAGCAGTTCTAAAGAAATTAGTTTTCAATCTAGATTTAAAAGTGTATAGCTCCAGTGGCTTTTTATCGTCGGAAGGCAGAGCGTTCCAGACGGCCGCAGAAGCGCATCTGAAAGCGCGCGACGCGGTGACCGTCTCTGTTCGATGGTTAGCCCAAAAGCCGCAGCGAGGATGGCCAGAGTTCGCGTGATGGTTTGTGGTCTTTGACAAGATCATCAAGGTATTGTGGTTCGTTTGTGGCAAGCACTTTGTCTATACTGCACACCGAAATGTGGAATGTCGGCTTTGGGGCTGTGTTCCTACTTGTGGGAATGAAATCAATCTGTAAAATTATAATAATCACGTGTGCATTTATGAACAACACTAGTGTTTCTCTCCCAAGATTTCAAGACCAGGTGATTGTTGACATTGTTTAAGTTAAGCGAAACGCACTCGCCAACGCTACGGATGTAAGCGAGAGGCTGCCACTTTTCAAGCCCTTTTACTACCGCGTAACCGATATTCGAAATGAATGCATTATATAGGTTTTTTGGGTGAGATCGCGTAAATATAAATGTGTTAAACCCGCCACCACCCGACACAGCCAATTAGTAAGGGTTGTCACGTAAACAGAACATGCCAAATCGTTACTAGTACAGCACACCGGTGTGTTGGAGAGAAAATCCACAACATTTACATTATATATATTAAAAAACCCTTTATTATGGATGATATTGGTAGCGAAAGCCTACGTGTTAAAAATTCTAAGTAAACTTTTAATTCCAAACTCCTCAAAATATTCAAAAGCGATGTCATTTTAGTTCTTGAAAGTCCGAAAGTGGTAAATGGGTGTAACAAACAAAAATCAGCAGCCCACCGATTAAATCGGTGGCGTAGGCCGCAGTCACGGACGTGCGGCTGATAAACAGGTGCTGTGCGCTTTGTTGAAGATTGTGGTGACGTTTTTATCGGACGTTTTGTGAGCGGTGGGGAAAAAGGTGGCGTCGTCATCGTCGTGCGTAAGTTCGTCCACGATGCTCTTTGAGTGCGTGGCAGGTCAGGCAGCCTGGTTCACGTCAGCGCGTGCCCTCTGTGCAGGGCATCGTCAAGGAGCTTTGACGATGTTTTGTGCTGTATTGCATCGACATTTGACTGTGTTGGCGAGAGTCGGTAAGGAAGAGGTGGCATTGTGGGGGTGTAAGGGCAGGAAAGGCGCGGGGGATGCGGTCAAGGGACCTAAGGGGGGCTCACAATGTCCATGTCGGAGCCACTCGTGCGAAACCACTGAGATATCCTGGGTTACAATCCAGGCAGCTACCTGCGATTAAACCGGTTATGCAAATGTAGTGAGTTTAGGTGCTTATCTCTGTTGCGAGGGTAAAATATATATATAAAGTTTGGGGTTTCACCGTATCTGGCATATTCCTTGTATGTAAACTAAGATATACGAACTTGCAAAAAACACTGTGCAGAGTCCTGTGCGGTAATGTGTGGGTAGGCCCACCTATTTCAACACATTGGCCAGCGTGGAAGAGTAGGCCAAAAACACCCTCCAGTGGAGGCCTTTCTGCCAGCAGTGGCAAGGTCCGGGCAGAAGTATTGCATAAAGAACAGATATTAACGCACTATTCACAATTTATGGGTTGGTTCGAGAGGCAGCTGGTGGTGGTGGGGAAACACCGATTTGGATAAAACTCACCACTGGCGTTAGCCGTGGCCAGGAATTCAACTTACTTTTCCAAGTACGCGGGCCACTGCACAACCGCCACTCCTCCTAACAACCCCATTTTGGTAAAAAGAGACATTTAAATACGAATGGAATGGTAAAAAAAAACATTTAAATAGAGGGGGGGTTACAGTTTCACCATTCTTCACGACACCGGTTTGTGTGGGTCGGTGAAATCGTTTCCCTGTGCAGGTGCTTAGGTGTCCTGTTACATCACAGAATCGTGTAGATTTTGGCGACACGCTTGCGGAGGCCCTCATCCAGCAGTGGATATAACACGCCTGACGATGTTGAATCATTCAGGGTACATTTCAGCATTTGGAAAAAAAAAATTGTTCAATGTAGTTTGTTGTAAAAAAAAAAATCAGAGTGAAAAATTATTGTGGGTATTCTAGTGAGACAAATTATGCACCGGTCAAGTAAATGGGTATTGTCTGTTTCGACTTCAGAGCGCGTGTGGGCGCTTCTATCGCCGATAGATATTTCCAGAAGGACGCGTTGTGTGTGCCACACGCATCAGCAAATCGTGCCGAACGCACGTGTGGGTGCACACGCCTCGTGTTATACAGCATGAGGCATTGAGTGTTTTTTTTGCGAGTGTTTATTTATGTGATCTCAAGTCCATCGGTTTTCTGTTTCTTTGGTAAAACCTGGAAGCCAGGTGGCCATTACGTGGCCAACATCTGCCACGACGTGTGCGAGATTTGAAAAGGGGGCATGAACTATATTCACAACTGTTGTGCACACAAATCGTGAAACAATTTCTCAATGCATTTTTTGCTTGTTTGTCTTACACGCAAGCAGGGTGAGTGTTTTTTTTTTGTTTTTCTTGGAAAACGATGAAGTGTAGAGTTTTGCCATCTGCACGAGCGGTCGTAGCGGCTCTTCCGACGCGTTTTCGGGCTGTGCCACGTGTTGTCGGCCCTGATGTCCGACGTTTCCCTCCACGTTGCCGGGGAGCTTCTGTAAAGAAGTGGAATGAATGTTGGACAAGATACCTAAACCAAAATGTTACTTTTTTTATTTTATCAGGTCAAATTTTTACCTGGCTAAATGTTACTTGGTAAAAAGTTTACCTGCTTAAAATGTTATCTGGTAAAACATTTTACCTGGTTAAAATGTTACCTGGTAAAATGAAAAATAATGTATAGCTTAAAGCCCACTGAGCTCTTTTTTAAAAGCGACCTGGCTACGAATGATCGCTCGAAGAAGTGGCTCATCACGTGAATATCTATAACAGCCAAATACTCTAAACGCGTGTTGATTCTGAATGTGGAGGGGAAAACCGGAGGACCCGGAGAAAAATCCACGCTCCCATGGGGAGAGAGAGACACGCAAACGCCAAATATACAGCACTCGTCAGGGTCGGCATCGAACCCACGACCTTCTGTATACCTCGGGAGGTAATTAACATTTCGCCACCGTGTCACCCCCAACGCGCGCTCCAACCTAAAAGACATCAAGAGAGCGCCATGCACCACAACCCTTCGAATTCCACGGTCTGTGACGTCATCCGTTGCCTGTCCACGTGTGCTGCTCAGCTCGAGTTCGTCGTCGTTTGTTCTGCAACTCGCGTCGTGTGCCTTAGGTGCAGCGCTCTCAAGTGTCGCACGTTCGCTGGGAAGGGAATTGCTCCGACGCTACATTTTTTTGGGGGGGGAGGCAGGGGGAGAGTTTGAGATAGGGCAGTCGACACAGATGCAAACGCGTAAGCGACTCGTCGACTCGGCGGGGAAGACCCCCTCTCGCCCTCTCAGTGCCCGCAATGAAATCGTGCGACAATGAGCAGCCCCGGTCGTTTACAGTTTGTGCAAAGTAAATGCAAATGTCACCGCGCGCAGGCTTTATGAAAATGTACAAGGCACAGAAGAGATGGTGGGGCCATGTTTACGAGAGAGTACAAATGAGACGATAATGATTGAATCGCGATACCAAAAAAAAAGTCGAAAAGTTGTGGCGGGGATAAATCCATGCCGGGACAAGCGATCGCAAACTTGATAAAACTTCACCTGCCTCGCACGAGGTGTAAAACGCCATACAATATCGCCACGTGTACAGAGGCAGTGACGCCCCCCCCCGTTCCGCTAGCAATTGATCAAAACAATAGTTCGCTGAAACTACAACCAAAATAGCCCCCCAACCAAACCCCTCCCTGCTGGAATCTGTTTGATTTAACTCTCACCAACCTCAGACATTCTCGCGCCCCTCTCAGGCCAAACTGGTGCATCACAGCCTTCTCCGTGACCCTATCGCCGCATATTTTTGAATTCAACTATGTGTTACTTTACCAGGTTAAGGCCCACTGAGCTATGTAGCTCTTTTTCAGAAGCGACCTGGCCATCGCAGATGATAGCTCGAAGAAGTGGCTTCTCGTCACGTGGACATTTATAGCAGCCAAATACTCTAAACGCGTGACGTTGATTCTAAATGTGGAGGGGAAAACCGGGGAAAAATCCATGCGACCACGGGGAGAGAGGCACGCAAACTCCAAATATACGGGCGTCAGAGTTGGGATCGAACCCACGTCTATATCCCTGCCCTGCGAGCTGATATAGCGGGTCATTCTGCAAGGACCTTCACGTTGCACGAAGAGAAACCAAAAGCTGGGTGGGTTACACGGTCCACATGCAGAATCTACTATAACGGCCAGCTTTTTGCAAATAATAACTCAGAAAGGGCCTTATCGTACAACAACAGGATTTGGCCCATTCTTTTCTGCTGACCGCACATGTTTAGTCTGCTGATTGTTGTACTGAAACGCCTGACACTCTGTGCCATGAGAATAATATTAATAATCAGCAATGCATCAGAATGTCGTAGCTTTCCTTTGTCGAACCGTGCCTGAATACAACTCAGCCGAATCACGTTAAGATTTCCAGCTTAAGACTATCGCGATTGTTTGTGATGTTTTAAGTCCGTACGACGTTGTTACTCTGAAAATTAGTTATTGATGCAGTGCCTAAAGTATAAATGCACCCACAGCTTGTTTGGGTGAGAGCTTTGATGAACAGTAAATACACCACGGCAAGAAAAATCTGAGAGTGCTCACAATCAGCTAAATCAGGTTGCATTCTGCTGTCACGTGATTGAAGATTTCCTGTCATGGCAGTTATAATTACACTCATAATTTTCTATAGATCGATAATTAAAGTTTAATTTGAATGAAGGGAATAAAAATGGCTTGTAATGAAACAAATGAAGATACTTTTCTACTTTTATAACCTGATTCTCTTGTAGGAATATACCGGTGTCATTCTGGAATGGTATTACGAAGTCACATGTATCCGTCATGATAGTGTTCTTTAATGCAGGAAAAAGCCTCGCTTAGATTCAACACTTTTTTTCGGATGGTCCTGCATTTGGATGCAATGAGAATTTCACTGCTCATGCGTACCTACACATATGCACCTCTGCCACAGGTTCAACACAAAACGACCTAACTATGATGTATTCTTCATCGTAAATTAAATACACTGTCACCTTAACTAACGCTCAATGTGCAAGACATTTAAAGTGCGCAAATCCGTATATGCAAGCGTCGTGAAAGTCGGTGCACTGTGACTGAAGTGGTGTCAGGTGACACGATGCCTCTCCCAGACCCTCTGCGCGTGCCACCAGGGGCCCAGGTGCCACTGTGTGGGGGGTGTCGTCGGGGTCGGGGTAAACCCCCAACATGTTTGACTTAAAACTTTCGTGACTGCAGGTATTCATATTATTTGGTTATTTCGGTAAAGTCACGTTGATGGATAGAACAAAAGAATAAAAATAACGTGAATAAAAAAAATGTCACGACGTTTCGATCGCAACACAAGCAACCGCTAGTAACAAAAAAATATATACAAATAAAGTTAATACAAAGCGACCGCTTTTTATTATATTTTCTATCTACGTGACTTTACCGAAATAACCAAAGAGTATGGATCCCTGCAGTCACGAAAGCTTCAAATCTAAATTGAACAAAAGAATATGTACCCCATACTCTTTGGTTTTGTCGGTAAAGTCACGTAGGTAAAAAAATTAAATAAATTAAATCACGACGTTTCGGAGGCAACACAAGCTTCCGGCTTCAGGTGACTACCGAAAAAACCAAAGAGTATGAATCCTTGCAGTCACAAAAACTTCAAATCTAGAATATGTACCCCCAATATGTTTGGGATTGGACCCTCTGTGAGGATTAGGCAAAATCATAGCCCAGCTGACAAAAAAGAAACACTCCATAGACGTGGCCATAGAGAGACAGAGCCACAACAATTTGGATTTTTAAAAATCGAGCAATTTTTTGAGTCTGCGATTTTTTCTCCGTCCCGCAAGTTGGCAATAATAAAAAAATACACCGATTAATTATGGGACCTTTAAATCACCCCCTCGCGCACAATACAACCGGCTCAATACTGAACCGATAGGCAGCAGTTGCGCAGATAGATTGTGTATAACTATAGCAAAGTAGGATGAAGTCGGATCGGGGGGGGGAGACGAGAAAGTCGGACGACTCAACTTCCCAAGTGTGCCTGTGGCCCCTGGCCCCTGTCTCAGCGTGCTCGCTTGACTTGCTTCGGCAATTGTGCGGCATTTCTTCTTTGTTATTGCGTGCGTGATACAATTGTTGATTGAAGGAGCGTCATCTAAACGAGTGACTATAGTTTGGTCCCCCCCCCTCCCAGACGCGAGCCCACGGTGCATCTGTGGGTACCGACTGCTGTCAGTTTCAAAACAAATATTTAGCGCAGTTGCAAAGCAATTGTCGTAAACACAAGCACCGCGGACGCATCATCGGATGGCTTTCGTGTTACTGCGTAAGCGACAACCCGAGCGTAAACATACACACACAAAGACAAAGATCCCCCGTATAGCCTTCACAGACTGTCGGGGCAAGTGCTGTTAGCGAGCACCTATGAAGGCCAGAACGGCACACGATGGGGTTGGTTTTTCCAGCACCATGCCCGGCCGCTTTTGTCTCCCTAGTAGCGATGTGTTTACGCACCGCACCAGGTATTCATTTGAGGTTGAGGCGACCTAGGGGAGGTCCAGGACCGGTTCAGATAATCGTCACTGGTGTTGCCCGTGAGCGGGAATCGAACTAGGCTCGCTGAGTTCGTAGCGCAGCGCCCTAACCACTACACCACCGCTCCCCAAACCCACACAAACTCACACACACAAACACACACACAAACTCAACACACACAAACTCACACACACAAACTCACACACACAAACTCACACACAAACACACACACAAACTCAACACACACAAAACACACACAAACTCACACAAACTCAACACACAAACTCACACACACAAACTCTCACACACACAAACTCTCACACACACAAACTCTCACACACACACACGAGAGCATGGACGCGAAAACGATCGCGAGTGTGTGTCTGATTGCCAAAAAAATATGTTCCCGATCACTACTTAGCTAAAATATAAACATGAAACAACAAATTCGGTGCGTACTGTTGGCTGTGCCTGTGGTCATAAAATTGTTCTGAATACACTTTCTTGGAGGAAAAAAGTTTGTAAATTATTTTGTATTAATTTAAAGATGGCGGTGTTTCTCAGTTTACTGTTTTTATTGTTGCTTGATTATATTAATTCATAGCCAATTCGTGTCAGTAAAACCGGTTATTTCACTCATTACAAGTCTGTGCGACAGTTGCAAGGAGGTTATATATGACTGGTCCTGAGATTCCAGCCTCCTGCTTGTATAATCCCCCAAAACAGCTGCCCGCGTTATTTAATACTTTGCACGCAGAGAACAGCTTGAAAAAAAATGCCACGTGAGAATTGATGTGTCTGTTTCATTTTGTACAAATAAAGGGCTTAGGGAGTCAAGACCTTTTTTAAAAATACTTTTGTTTACATAACTTTACTAAACAACACCAAGACATAGTGTTCTAATGTTACATTCGTATTCTGTATGTGACATTTACACCACTGCCCTGGAGCGCTCCACATAGTGTGGCATTTTGGACTGATATTGCAATCTCATTTTGGTTTCGATTCATGTTTATTCCACGCCGTATAGTCTACCATATACATATTTGTCTCGGGTGTTTTCTTTTTATCCCAGAACTCCTTTGCGCAAGAGGCTTTTGTTTCAATAGGCTCTCGCTCAGCTTTAGAGTTCATTGAATTGCAAATCACTGTTACACTGAGTTAATGGAGCTTAAAGAATGGCCGTCTGGACAGAGACTAACACAGGGTTCGTCTGACGGCAAACAGGCTTTCGCTGATTTTTTTGTAAAAAGAAAACAGAGGTACATTGAGATGCTCTGCTGACCTACAGGTCAGAACACTGAGCTGGCCGGCAACCACCGAGATTCTGGGTTTGAATCCAGGCGGCAGCCTCTTAACGAGGCTGCCTCCTTAAGTTGTCGTGTGACTTGACTTCAGCCCAGTCACCAATTACCGCACAAACAACAACAACAACCAAAACCCCATCACACTACATTTTTATCCTGCACTTCATTCCGCTTAAATTCAATGCTCACCATCCCTTTCACTAACCCGCGCCAACCATCGTGGTGAAATTCGAACAGTGGTCTCCCCACGGCACGGTGAGGCCTTCAGACAGCAGTGGATTGTCAAAGCGCTCTAAATTGGATTTACGTTATTAAATTAAACATTGCACTGCAGCCGGTACGATTTACGATCGCAAACTTCGAGTTAATGATTATCGAGTAAATGCATTTTTTTAGTTCTGCATGTGTGCGATGCCCTCTGGTGGTTACATTTGTTGCTGCTGCGGTTTATTTTCGGAGGGACTCGAGCAAAGCTGCGAGAAATGCGATCAGTGGGCAAATAAATAATATTAAAAAACACTTTTTTTTTTAAACACGCTTTTATGAAATGTACTAGTATAATGGAAGAACTCCACGACTCTAGGAAGTGGCCCCGAAGCTTGCCACAACGTAAGGGACCGTGGGCAACTACAGCCAACGTCAGTTTACCGTGGACAATTAGACCCAAGCCGAAACAAAACATATTAAAAATAATGTAAAAAATGTATATATTTTTATGATAGAATATAGTATTGTCATCAGTATGACATAAGTATACCAATTTTGCAGTCGATGCCACATTGGGAAGTGGGTAAAAATTTAGTTACAAGATTTGAGGATACAACAACGACAACAACAACAGACAGAGTGAGTTAAATGAAAGCGTGTAATAAAGAAGATCGTCAGACCCGAAAAGTGGGCCATTTGTGGATGTTTTCTGTCATGTCATCGATATAATAAGTTACTGATTGTCCTTGTCGGGTGGTGGAGGGTTTCGACACATTTATACTTACGTGATCTAACCCAAAAAACCTCTATTATGAAGGTATATTAAGTACATCATACATCATGGGACCTCCTTTGCAAGTACCAAAATATAAGAATAGGTTTTTCCCCTTTTTTCTAGCAACAAAACTTAAACCTTGTTTTACAAGTAATCATGTCTGCATTAACCACAATACTTGTGGTCAGAATGCAAACAAAAAACATACTCTGATAATATATGCATTGTCTTTGAAACTGATTGGTCCACACCAGAGACAGCTTTCTTTGGAGCCTCGTCTCAAAAACGGTGCCAGACCAGAGGTCGCCAAAAGGCGCACAGCACAAAGACAATGCCACTGTCAGAGTAATGAGAGCTCGGGGTGAGCAGCTACATCATGGGACCTCCTTTCTCGTATAATAAGTTGTTTAAATATTTTAAAATCGTTAAGGTGGCTCGTTGGCGAGATGTTAACTACCTCACCTGGTATGCAGGGGGGCGTGGGTTCGTTGCCGACACTGATGCCTGCTGCTGTATATTTGGAGTTTGCATGCTACTCTCCCCATGGTGGTCGCGTGGATTTTTCTCCGGGTCCTCCGGTTTTTTCCCCTCCACAATGAGAAACATGCGTTTAGGGTATTTGGCTGCTATACATTGATAAGCCACTTCATTGAGCTACCATTTGTGGTGAGGTTGCTTCTGAAAAGGGGTTCTATAGCTCTGCGGGCCTTACTTGATCAAATAAAAGTAGTTTAGTTTTAGTTTAGGTATCTTAGGAGGCAGATAAGTCAGCCGGCACCGCTGACATCCTGGATTTGAACCGAGGCAGCTGCCCGTGTTTAATCCGGGTTCTCACGTGTAACGAGTTTGATGGCCTTCCGCATGCCCACCGTGAAAAGCACTAATACATCACATTTAAATATGGGTTTCACTTAATTTGTCTAAATTCCACCTCTGCGACTTTAACATGTCGGCTTTGCAGACGTGAGATGAACAATTATGCAGGCCATTAAATGTGCGTCACTCACGTGGATAAATGCGGCTTTTTTAAGTGACTTCAGCAGTAAAATTTCGATTTAAAGCTTTCGTGACTGCAGGGATTCATCTTCTTGGTTCTTTCGGTAAAGTCACGTAGAAGGGAAGTAATAAAATAATACAAATAAAACATAATAAAATAATTATTTTAGAGGGGAAGTAATAAAATAATACAAATAAAACATAATAAAATAATTATTTTAATAAAATAAAGTCACGTAGAAGGGAAGTAATAAAATAATAAAAATAAAACATTATAAAATAATTATTTTAGAAGGGAAGTGATAAAATAATAAAAATAAAACATTATAAAATAATTATTTTATTAAAATAATTACCGAAAGAACCAAGAAGACTTCAGCAGTAGTTCTGTGATATCATCCTCTTGGGACATTCTTCGACCAATCTAACTGACGCTGCCCCACTTTTTCTCATGGAAGTTTGGGAGTTAAATCGGATAACAAGTGCTTAATCCCAGGGTGCGGTGTCTATGTTCAAGAGAGCCAGACATATGTAGTCGATATTAATGTTCTCGGCTCTTGCATGACCTTAGATAAGCCATTAACATCTTATTCCATAAAGGGAACAGTAAGTCGTCTTTTGTAAAAAAAAAAATAACGTATGAATCATTGCCTATAAGGATCTTCCAGACCTCGCCAATGGAAAAGTCTCGAGTATTTGAGGCCCGATGCATCTTAGGGTTTTTTTTAAAAAAAAAGGTCAACGTAACGTTAACATTCATTCTCACTACATACACGGGGAGTACATCACTGTAAGCCAGGGGTGGGGAACCTTTTTTCTGCCAAGGGCCATTTGGATATTTATAACATCATTCGCGGGCCATACACAATTATCAACTTAAAAATTATCCTGTTATATTTGGTCAAACATTTAATTAACTCACCCGTAATGCGATGGCTGGAACTGCTTCTCTTTGGTGAGGCGTGTGATGTTAGCTGGTATTGATGATGTTGTTGCTACTCGCAACTGCTTTTCCAGGTTTGCTCCTAGATTTATTGAATTTCGAGTCCCGCCTGCGGTTGCCTTGGCAGGGCCACACCAAATGGTTTCGCGGGCCTTATACGGCCCGCGGGCCGGACGTTCCCCACCCCTCCTCTAAGCCATCAATCTGAACCTGGAGTTGATGGAGCGCACAGAGCACCGTGTGTGAAACTCTCCACGTGCAGAGTTACAAGACGGCCAGCAGGTGGCAGTATAGCAAGTAGGGGGCTGACCTAAAGTTGGGGTGTGGGTGGTGGTAAGGTTCGCATTTAAAAAAATTAACCAGTAAAAACTAAGTTTTTCACTATAAATCCTTTATATGCGTGGCGGCTAGAGTCCTCTCGTCCTCTGGCTTGAGATGGCTGCCATCTATGGGTCAGATGATTGCCTGCCACCATTAAGCAATTGGTAATTAAATATAAAAAAAAAATTCCTAAAAAGTGTAAAATTTTGGAAAAATTTTTTCACGAAAATAAATTGTCACGCACAACGAGTCTGTGTGCAAAATGTCAGCTCGATTGGATCACGGGAAGTGGGTTTAAAAACGACCGAAAGGTTTGCACGGTCGTAAGCGCGCAAGCAAGTGAACTTAATATAAAGGATTTAAAAATATAAATGTCAGTTATTAGAGTCGTTTGACCATACTGCACCACACTGGTTAGTGCAGACTTGTGAAGGGGCGAGGGATTCAGGACCAGTTTTGATATCGCTTGCCACTGGCTGGGAATCGAACTCAGATCACTGGGTTCAATGCGCAGAGTGTACACCACCGCACTATACATCGGGCAATCGCCTCTCACACGCGTGAAATTTCTCTCGGCCGGACAGTTTCCTCCCAACACACAAAAAACTCAACGAGGAAAAGGCAAAATATCTCAAGGAGAGCACCCTCCTTTCAGGGGCCTCTCTAAAGAAATAATAACTCTCGTCAATTACTGAGATACGTGTGCAGCTATGGATATTTTCGTAAATATTTTTTTAGTTTCACCAATTTTCATTTTACGTTCTTTTGAGTTGTAGGTGCATGAAACATGCATCAAAATTGGGGGAGGGTTTTTGTTCATGAAAAAAATATCAAATAATATTTTGAGACGTAAATAAAAGCACGCTAAAGCCAGCATTCGTGTCATTTCTGCAAGGGGGGAAATCAGAAGGAACTTTTATAAAGAAACAAAAGTTTGGGAAGGTGTTTACATGTTTGGGTGTTTGGAATCTGTAATGGAGCGCCCGTTGTGGCTTTATTTATTGCTCCCAAACAAACAAACAAACGGGACTCTACCCACGCCTCCCCCGTTGTCCAGAAGCTCTTTGAAGAACCCGCGTGGCTCTTGACTGCACAATGGGAACACATCACGGGCACGAGATGCGGTCGTAAAAAAAATATACAGATCTGTGCGCGCCTGGTTTTAGAGGGCAGAGGGCACCAAAGTGTAGAGGAGGCAATTAACCCATGAACTGCTGACGAGTTGAAGGGCGTAAATCAGCGTCGCTGCTTTCCACACACTCCTTTCGCACTCTTTGCTCTTCATCAATCCGCCACGGCCGCGTCATACCTCACCACGCTGGTCACTGCTGGTTTTGGTGAAATCGGCGCCCACCACTGGTGCCGGATGTCATTCACCGCTGATGACTTTTGCCGTCGTCGGGGAATCAAACTCGGGTCACGGAGTTCATAGCACAGGTGCGTTAATCACCGCACCAACCTTCGCCCCCCCCCATATACTCCCCCACGATCCATTCTCCTGTTGAATTTTATCAATAACACGTTCCTTCGGAGTGGGCAGGTAGGAACTTGGTTGGACAGCGCATTCGTGCACGACAGCCAGACAACTCATACCTGGTGGGCAGTGTGGAACCTGTTGTTCCTACCTGTATAAAACAAAGAATCCCTGGTGGGCAGTGTGGAACCTGTTGTTCCTACCTGTATAAAAGATACATTGACTTTAGGTAGCCAGGCAGCCAGCCAGGTAGCCAGCCCCCTTAACTATCGACCCCTCCCCCTTGCTTAGGCCCCTCCCATTACCCCCCTCCCTTAGGCCCCTCCCCTGACCAACCCCCCATATCCTTAGGCCCCTCCCCTGACCTCCCCTCCTTTGGCACCTCTCCGTACCCGGTAGTAGGTCTCCACCAATCAAAGAGCTGTTTGTAAGGTCTCCACCAATCAAAGAGCTGTGTGTATTATATATTTATTTATGCACGACAGACAGACAGTCAGACAGACAGACAATAAATCCCTGGTGGGCAGTGTGGAACATTGTTCCTACCTGTCAAACTAAGTATTCTCCCTACCGACATGAGTGTGGAGCAGTGTCCATCTCATCTCCACTGGCAGCCCTGAGCCAGCGATGGAAATTCCGCATTCCCCC
>JAAXLI020002031.1:0-15492 GCA_014621495.2 Entosphenus tridentatus
TTTAGCATATTTATGGGAAATGCAGATATGCGATTAGTACTACTTGTGAAATGCGTAGGAGGTTTGGCGGGGGGTTTAAAGTCATATTATGACCGTGCATTATGCAGGATTAGCATCATCAAAGGGAGGGGATAGGGGTAACATTAATAAAGGGAAGGAATGTTAATAGTATGTAGCTGCAGTAACTAAACCACCACGTAAACAACTAAAGTATAAATTACATAGTATCATCAGTATACTAAATATACTCTCCAATAAGCTGAGCTACTAACAGTAAGTAATACATTACAATTCTACGTCACAAAAAATATAATATGCTTCCAGCTAAACTTTATTCTCTTACATCACAAGGGTCTACACCGTACTATATACTGCCATAGACAAACCGAACATTAAATTATATACTGTAATACTATACACCACCCTATACCTTAGAATAATACATAGTGTAATATTACACTATGTATTATTCTATCCACCCTACTCTATATCACACTGCTGTATATTCACTATACAATTACGATACTATATATTACTTTGTACATTGTATTAAACATTACAATTTTATACTATTTTTTATTATACAATCCGCTATACACTATACCAATGGCCGTCGCGTGAAAGATACTAAGAGGAAGCAACGAAATATGTCAATGGGAGAGTGGTGGTAGGAGACTTGCAGCGGAGCAAAGAATCCATTCCCTGCAGAGAATACAAGATATATAGTCAATGCCAGTGAGTGGACTGCGGTCTGAAAGTCACCGTAAACGTGAACACAATCAGTTAAGATCCGAAATGGTTTATTACGTCCTTCCAATGATTGCTGAGCCAGATTCGATCTTCTTGGTTGAAATTGTCTCTGTGTTTGTATATGTGGATCGCCTCATGAACGAATCTCTCATGGTAGCCAGATGGCTTGCAGAGAACCTCTGTCTTGGAGAAGTCAATATCATGTGAGCCCACTGAATTGTAACAGTGATCTGCCACGGCTGAGGTGTTTGTCCTGCCTTGTTTCAAATCTGCTTTATGTTCACGGATGTGGTCCGAGACATGTCGTTTGGTTTCTCCAATGTAACTGTTACCACAGAGGCAACTTAGTTTGTAGACGCCATGGTACTGTATGTCTGGAACCACATCTTTTACAGACGGGACCAGATCACAGATTTTATGTACTGTGTTGAATCGGACCTGGATCTTGTGTTTTATCAGGATTTTGGAGATCTTTTTTGTGACCCCAGCAATGTAGGGTAAGGTGATGGTCTTGAAAGGCTCCTCAACGGGATCCTTCTTGATAGTTGGAGTGATGGCTTTGCGGATTGTGTAGTCGGAGTAACCATTAGCCTTAAGAGCTTGGCGTACGTGTTTGAGTTCACTGGCAATGTGTTCCTGGTCGGAGATGCATTGGGCTCTATGGTATAGAGTCTTGATTAAAGAATTCTTCTGGGATGGATGGTGGTGGGAATCCGGTTTTAGGTATGCATCCGTATGGGTAGCTTTCCTGTAGACAGAATGGCTCATTGAACCATCAGGTCTCCTTTTAATTAGGACATCCAAAAAGGGTAGGTAAGTACATAAAATCCGTGATCTCGTCCCGTCTGTTAAAGATGTGGTACCAGACATACAGTACCCTGGCGTCTACAAACTAAGTTGCCTCTGTGGTAGCAGTTACATTGGAGAAACCAAACGACATGTCTCGGACCGCATCCGTGAACATAAAGCAGACTTGAAACACGGTAGGACAAACACCTCAGCCGTGGCAGATCACTGTTACAATTCAGTGGGCTCACATGATATTGACTTCTCCAAGACAGAGGTTCTCTGCAAGCCATCTGGCTACCATGAGAGATTCGTTCATGAGGCTATCCACATATACAAACACAGAGACAATTTCAACCGAGAAGATGGATTCTGGCTTAGCAATCATTGGAAGGACGTAATAAACCATTTCGGATCTTAACTGATTGTGTTCACGTTTACGGTGACCTTCAGACCGCGTTCCATTCACTGGCATTGTATTCTCCCAGGGGAATGGATTCTTTGCTCTGCTGCATAGACATATGTTGTTGCTTCCTCTTAGTATCTTTCACACTGTATAATAACAAATAGTTTTAAAATGTATATGCTTAATACAATGTACAAAGTAATATATAGTATCGTAATTGTATAGTGAATATACAGCAGTGTGATATGCATTAGGGTGGGTATAATAATACATAGTGTAACATTACAATGGATAAGGTATAGGGTGGTTATAGCAATACAGTATATAATTTAATGTTTGGGTCTGTCTATGGCAGTATATAGTGCGGTGTAGACTCGTGCGATGTGGGAGAATAAAGTTTAGATGGAAGCATATTATATTTTTTACGACGTAGAATTGTAATGTATTACCTACTGTTAGTAACTCAGCTTATTGTAGAGTATATTTAGTATAATTATGATACTATGTAGTTTATACTTTGGTTGTTTACGTGGTGGTTTTAGTTACTGCAGCTACATACTATTAACACTTCATCCCTTTATTAATGCTGCCCCCACCCCCTCCCTGTGATGCTGCTAGTCCTGCATCATGCACGGGCAAAGTAGCACTATTCACATACCTGCATTTCCCATATCCGCTCCTTTGATGCTGCTGATCCTGCATAATGCGCGAACACAAGTAGCACTAATTACATACCTCTTGATATGCAAATTCTTTTGTTAAGGCGCCCCCCCCCTTCACCCCCCCTCCCAACCCAGCTTATATATATGCTCCAAGCACGTGTGCTGTTCCATTCAGACGCTGTCGCCTCGACAGACCTGGTTTCACCTGAAGACGGCTGCTTGCGTTGTGGCCGAAACGTCGTGAGAATTATTTTATTATGTTTTATTATTTTTATTATTTTATTACTCCCCTTCTACGTGACTTTACCGAAAAACCCAAGAAGAAAAATAAATATTATTATTTTATCATGTTTTATTTTATAATAATAAAATAAATATTATTATTTTATTATGTTTTATTTTTATTATTTTATTACTTCCCTTCTACGTGACTTTACCGAAAGAACCAAGAAGATGAATTCCTGCAGTCACGAAAGCTTTAAATCGAAATTTAAACAATTTTACTATGAACTATTTTTTTACATTTTACCAGGTAAGGCCCACTTACCTATATAGCTCTTTTTCAGAAGCGACCTGACTATCACAAATTATATCTCAACGAAGTGGCTTATTACGTGAAAATGTATAGCAGTAGCCAAATACTCTAAACGCGTGTTTCTAAATGTGGAGGGAAAACGCGGAGGACCTGGTGCAAAATCCACGCGACCACCACGGGGAGAACAAACACACACACAGGCGTCAGGGTCGGGATCGAACCCGCGAACCTCCTGCATATCAGGCGAGGGAGTTAACATCTCCCCACTGCTGCACTCATTCAGCCTTGCGTCTAGTTAATTTAGGTTATTTGGCTGCTATAAATGTCCACATGATACGCCCCTTTGTTGAGCGACAATTTGTGGCCAGTATGCTTCTAAAAAAGAAGATAAAAGCTCAATGGGCTTCACCTGTCAAGATAAAACATAGTTTAGTTGCATTTGTATATATATTTTTAAGTGATTTGTTTACCTTTCTAATTCTTTGTACTCCTATCGTGTTCTTGTATTGTTTGTTCTTGTAATGTTCTGAGCTGTCCCGACTGGACAATCTTTGAAAAAGAGCTTTATAGCTCCTCGGATTCCTGGAGTTTCAATACAGATTCGGATTCCATCGACTGCACCAGAGCAACAAATGCTTAAAACTTCCACTCGTGTTCCGTTCTTAAATCGCGGAGTGGTTTGCACACTGGACGAGCAAATCCAGAGGTTGCCAATATGTTGCAATGGTATTGCCGTGATGACAGACAACATCGTGGATTGCATTTCGGCACGCGGCGCATCGCTGATGCAAACACATTGCATGTAAGTTGCACATGTAATCAGAACCGACAACACAGCGAGATCTGTGTGAATGCACACAAAGGGTATTTCTACTCCTTTGTGCAAACCTCTAAACCGTGCCCTCATGGCTTTCCGTCCACGTGTAAGGGACACCGAGATGCAAGAACAACGGAAATATATCTTCACTGGGCATGTATGCATGTATGTTGAAACGTTTATGGTTGAAAACGTTTCTTAAATTCCCTCGTCTCTGTCCACCCAGAAGTTTAATAAGTACACACAACAGTCAGTTGATTGGCAGGTAAGTGTGTCGTGGGCTAAAGTGTGGGTGGTACTCACACACATCCAATATGTCTAGCCAGTGTGCAAGATTAACCCTACACAATGTGGAAGGGCTCTCTAGAGGCCCTTCCACCAGCAGTGGCATTAGCAGGAAATCGCAGGGCTTCACCTTTACCTATATAGCCTTAGCACGCATCTGCATTTGTGAACCAATCTCAACAGTGTGAGAGGGCTAATCCATTGTGCTGCCAATCGTGTTATTTCACCACGTGTTGATGTTTAGGATTTTGCTACGTATAACACAAAGACGGTCACTGCATGTCACGCTTGCAGATGCGCTTCTGCGGCCGTCTGGAACCCCTCTTCCTCCCCATATTAGGAAGCCACTGAAGCTATGCACTTTTAAATCTAGATGAAAAACTCGTGTCTTTAGACCTGCTTTTTCTGTTTAGTTTGCTGTGCTTCCCAAGCACCTCCGATTATCACGGTTGTTTACGTAGGTGTTGTAGCCGTTCTACCCACATATATTCACACAACCGACAGGAATGCATCTCCTCTTCTAATGCTGCACTTGCAAGACCCCTCATATACATACCGCACACGCATCTGTGCACGCAAAGACGATTTACGCAAGTGTCCTTGCGACAGGTGCTGCGAATAAATGCTGGCACAACATTAAAGTGGGGCACCGTCACCCCCCAGCCACCTTTGTCTCCCCGGGGCTCAACGCTGACACGTCGCGGCAGGTACTAATTTAGTCTGGGTTGACCCGAGATTATCCGAGGCTCACTTTTCGATAGCAATTGTCCACGATGCTCCGAACCTGAAATTCTATCTGAGTTTGCTGGCATTAACAGAAGAACACTGTTCGCTAATCGAAACCAAGCCACCATTTAAATTACGTGCAACATTTTCCAATGTTATAAATTCACTGACTGTGGGTGAGATGGCAATGAGGCTTCAAAACATTTTTTTTGTAAGGCTTCCAAGCACCGTGTAATACATCATTCCTTGTACATGCGAGCACGGGGAACACATGCATTGGATTGCAATGGTATTATTGTGAGATGAAAGAAAATATTGTGAATTGCATTTTTGGCACACACAACCACATCGCTGATGAAAACGAAATTAATGTAAGTTGCACGCAAAATCCAAGCCCACAATACACCGAGGTCTGTGTAAATGCACACACTAAGGATGTGTATACACCTTTGGGGCCATCCATAAATGACGTCACGCGATTTTGGCCGATTTTTGACCCCCCCTCCCCCCCTCGTCACACGGCGTCACAAAAAGTCAGACCCCCCTCAAATATGACTTCATATTTCCATTTTTAAAATAAAACATGCTTCAAATCACTTTAAACTATTGTCATTGTAGTGCGTATTTAGTGTGGCGCTGCACTGATGTAGGAGAAAACATTTATTAAAAAGGAGGCGGTGTAAAGCTTCAATTTAGCATAAAATTAACTTGAAAAAATTAATTGTCTAACTAAAACTGCAGATGTTCAGAATATTATCTTGAAATTCACTTATGATTATCAAATATTAAAAGTAATTATAAAAAAAAATACTTGAAACTTTGTAGTAGAACGAAGAAAAATGGAGAGTACGATTATAACAATCACATTCATTCCACATAATGAAAAGCCCTGGTAGAATCATTAGAATCAAAATGTTTTAATGACAATCATTCATAAAATTTACAAAATGTATGCTTCTACATTCTCCAAAGGAGAAGCAAAATGCTCCTTCATGGAATATTTTTATTTTTTGAGCGTAAAATACTAAATCGTGCGCACGATACACTGAATCGTGAGCGGTATTTTTTTTATTTCCATAAGGGAACTCCGTAGTTAAATTAAAGATCCTAAATGCTTAAATTCAGTCACTCATGGTTCATAGTGGGACAATGGCGAAAAGAAGCATGACGCCATTTTCTGGGTACAAAGAACTAAAATTTCATGGAGGAATAATTAATCATGGAGGACGCGTTGGCTATTGTACGCTTGCCGAATGACGTATATTTAGTCGGTACTCCATGATTACTGATCCCTCCATGGTCAAAAATTACATAATAATCGTGTAAAAATGTAATACTGACATTAAAAATTAATATTTAATAAACAAATGTGTGTGATTTAAAATTATGTCGATTGATATGACAAGAATAATAGTACTTACGTTTTTAAAATTATTTTTCAAAACTATCAAGCGTTTTTAATATAACGACTGCATTAAAATTGTATTTGCACTTCCTCTTCCTGACGAAGTATTATTCTCTATAAAAGTGTGACGTAGTTTGACTTCCGGTTCTTAAGTTTAACATTATAATATAATGTATACTAAAAATAATAGGTGACCTTAATACATTTTAATAATCGAAAACTTAATAATGAAAATGAATAAAAATTAGTGTTGTTATAACAATTATATTTAATAAGTAGAACCTGTTGTTGATATTTATTTAAAATTGCACATTTCTCACACCACCCCGACCCCTCGCGGGGGGCGGGGGGGCGGGGGGGGGGGCCGCCGCCCCCCCCCTAGGTGCGTGATGTCACAATGCACCTCATGGCTTGTTGTCCATGTGTAAGGGACATTGAGAGGCAAACATTGTTAAGAACTACAGAAATATTCACTCACTAGATCTGTATGTATGTATGTTGAACTTATTTCGCATCGTACATTGCCAACCTTGCAAATCGGAGGTGCAGGGGAAGGACAACAAACTAAACACAAACAGCGTTTCTAATGAAATTAGTTTTCCATTTAGATTTAAAAGTGCATAGCTCCCAGTGGCTTCCCAATACTTACCAACTTTCAGAGATACACACAAACCTGGTCCGTACGTCCAGTTGCCTGTTCACATTGAGAGTTGTAAGTTCAACCGCTGCGCAATAGATTGCTTTGGCGGAATCTACATCTGCAGAACATGAACAGCCAGTGGCATCTACATCTACAGGAGATTATACAACTTTTAAAGCCATCCCCCATGTTTTGTGTACATGCCGTACACAACGTGCTTGGAATCGATATGAGTAAAGTTCAACTTACGAACAAATCGACTTACGAACAGACATCTGGAACCTATACTCTTAGTTTTTTTGGCAAAATAATTTATTTTATTTTTTATTAATTTTAATTTAATTTTTTTACCTACGTGACTTTACCGAAAAAACTAAGAGTATGAATCTGGAACCTAACTCGTTCGTAAGTAGAGGAGTCCCTGTATCAGAAGGAAAAGAGTTCCAGACGGCTGCAGAAGCGCATCCGAAAGCGCCGCGCGATGCAGTGTAACCACTGGCTTTGTTCAAAGCTACCGCGAGGATGGATTTGTATGGACGGTTTATTGCTCTGAAGGCTTTGCGAGTTAAAATAGCGACGCTCGACTCTCATTGGTGAGAAGCTATCACAGGGGCAGGAGCCGACGTAGGGCAACACAATCTGATTCGAAGGTGGAGAACTGTTCCAATCAAATTGATCGTCAGGGGTTAATTTGAAAGGAGAACCCAGAAAAAAAAGATTGCTTGCTTGGTTAAACCAGTAGATTTTCTTATGGAAGAAAAATTACAGGGTTTTATTTGTTGATAATTTAAAAAAGGAACAAATTCTCCCGTTTAGATTATTGACTGGACGGCAATGTAAAATACCGTAAAACCAATCATTCGGATGGCATATTTGTTGTGTTTCAAAATTGAATATCAGGTTGAGCATATATTTGGTACATTCACAGCCCAATAATGTCACCAATGAGACAGCTTTTTACTTTTAAGTGCATTTTAGAAACCGAGGGCAGAAAACTTACATAATATACTGTACGACAGGACATACTTGTCAAGGTCTTTTGAAAGACTTTGCACTACGCGGGCACTATTTAGCTGTTTTGGCAAGTATAGGGTGCAATCTGGATGTTGTGCTGATAATCTCTTCAGAGCGAGGCATTGACACGTATTGGCAGAGGCTTTAATGTGGTGTTGCTATTGGTGACCGCGCTGGGATCGTGGTACCCGGGAACCTTGGAGAAGCAACATTTCAGAATGTCTGGAAATATATTTGCATGTTCATGCAAACCAAATTCAAATTGCAGTTTATTGAATGCTATGCCAAGTGGGAGCCTGGGGACTTCAGGAAAGCTTTCAAAGGCAAACTCAGGAATTTGAAATTGGCATTAGCCCCTTGGGTTGACCGGGCAAAGTTGCATTAGCATTTCTAAATTAATGCATTAATTTCCTTTACAACCAATACGACCTGCATTAATTCTAAATAACTATGATGACATACAATTTATGACGTATTTTATCTATCGAGAATACACCATTAATTCTTGACTTAAAGCTTTCGTGACTGCAGGAATTAATATTCTTTGGGTAAAGCCACGTGGATATAACAAAAACAATTTTTATTACTTGTTTTATCTACGTGGCTTTACCGAAAGACCCAAAGAATACACCATTCATGTTCCAAACTATGCATATATTCTATGGCATATGAGGGTTCAAACATAACCAGAGGTTTAACAGTTCAAATCCAGTTATGGGTTGACCTGGCTTAACATTTTGTAGTGGCTGATAAAGTTAACATCACGTAGCAAAATGTCAAGAGTAATAGTGATCAGTGTTTTCTATAGTGTAATTCATGTACATTGCATCTCCCACAAAGACACACCATATAGATAGAAATATATATATTCAGACAATTCATATATGTGGAAGAGTAAACCGGAGCACCCAGAGAAAATCCCCATGCAGAAGGGGAAACATTCGATTCCATACAGGTGGGGCAGATGATACTTGTCGATGCCAGGCTGTCAAACTCAATCGAACAGCGGGTGCCACGCAGTTGGGTATATGAAAATGAAGAGCATATTAATGTGGGTATTAATCCGAAAGCGCAGGAAACTAGAGTTAGTTGATTGCTTTTTTTGGCGGCAGGGTGTGCCAACCCTCCCCCCCCCCCATTTATATTTGTGGTTTAAAGTCAAGTTGAACTTAGGTAGAAGCTTTAAAGACAAAGTAGGAACATTTTAAACACGTGGCGGGATGGAGGAAGGGCCTTCGAGGGCCGGGTATGACACCTCATCGACGCCATCTGGGAAAGGAGTGTTCAGAACATTTGTGTGATCCACCAACCCTCCCGTTCGGATACACGGCCGCACCCACAAGACGCTAGGAAGTTCATTCAAGTTGTCCCTGTATCTAGGGTACACCCGCAACGTTTCAGACAAATCATGGAAGGCAATTGTTTTAGTCCCTGAAACAAAGTGACATGAAATGATGATTATGCTGCTGATGGAACTTGAAAAAATACATTTAAATGGCCGTACATCTATCTCCACGTTCATCAGTGCCGGTTGGTGAATGGGACAGTAGTTGGTGAAGGGGGGTGGGGGCATAGAACTGGTTCAGATATCGCTCACTGCGGCCAGGAATCGAACTCGACTCTCTGGGTTCGGAGCAAACCGTGCTAATCACAGCACAATCACCACCACATAAATAGCACAGTATACAGTACACCATACAGTATACAGAAGGCATGTTTGCATATGCAGTGTTCTATAACAAACATGTTAATGTGCAACATAGAATAAAGTATCGAATAGACTTGCGTTGAATATTTTATCCGTATAAAAATGGTCAAATTATTATGAAAGTAATGCAAATAATGTAGTCAAGTGTAGCGCGAGAAATGAATGCACTCATCTCAGTTATAGGATCTTACAATTAATCACTGTTGCATTATTTGTCAGAAATGCATTTCCTTTGAGCTGTCAGAACTCGGCTCTTTACTAAGGGTAGCAAACACGTGACACATTGCCCTGAGAGACCTTTGTTGAGTTTGGGGAGCGTATAGAAGTTTGTTGGTACAAGTTTTTGGGCTGTAGCAGTGTATATGGGACATGTCTCGTGTGCAAACATATCTGCAACTTGATCAGAGGAGTGGAGGGCAGAAGATTCGTGTTCCCACAGCCACCGTCAACACCAATTACAACACCATTGCCATTTTACATGTGATGACAAAGCCTTTTCAGAATAGCTTCGACACAACAAGTATTCATCTATGATGTTTAATCCCATCAAGAACATGCATCATATATTATTATCATCGAACAAAGACGACCGCTGCATCGCATGCTTCCAGATGCGCTTCTGTGGCTGTCTGGAACGCTCTTCCTTCTAATGCTAGCCATGCACTTTTACATCTAGATTGAAAACGAATTTCTTTATAACTTCTTTTTGTGTTTAGTTTGTTGTAGTTCCCCTGCACCTTGGATTTAGCGCAGTTAGCTACGTATGGTGCGAAAGAAGTTCAACAGACAAGTGGGTACAAATTCTAGAAGTTCAAATCGAGTCATGGCCTACCAAATGTAATTGAATGAATTGCCCACCGGGGAGATGGAGCAATGAGATCGGATTGCATGCAGGTGCAGTGCAGATTGTTACATCACATCGAGGTGGCTTTAATCCAGCAGTGGATCGACCATGGCTGATGATGAAGGTGGTCTGTCTCTCCATGAGGGACAAATTTTGTCAAACCCTTCATTAGCTGCGGCCAAACCCGAAGGTATTTGCCAACCCTCATTATAACGTTACAATGTCTGCTTATGAGCGTTATCGACAATTCTTAATACATTATTCACGAGTGTTGATGAGTGTATGGTGGGGTCATAGACCAACATTTTATTTTGACATTTATTTCATCTATATGGAATAAAATAACGGTTACACTAATATGATCTCCATATGACTATCGTCAGATGGGTATTTTAAAATCTAAATCCATTAAGCATTATTGTCCCGAACAACATTTTTATTCCAAACGGTGTTTCTTTATTTTCACTTTGTAAATGACATCTGGGATTTGGGTCTTCATTCTTACGTATTCATTTCTTATGTAACGTCCAAACTTAGTGTTAAATAAGTGCTCATCTGTAACAAAAAATACCACATTCATGAATCAATCACCGTCTCGAATGATTGTTTCAAAACGGTAATTATTATTGTATGGTGATTATGCTGTCAGTCCTCTCAAAAGTTTTTTTAATTTCACAAAACTCAATGCAATTATCTACCTCTTCATATCACCCAGCACAAAGCATCTGTTTTCATTGTGTGCATTTTTATATTTACATTAATTCACCAAATCGCAATTTTTATTTGCCAGTTCTCCCTTGCAAAACCAGGCGTGGTTTCTGAATCTGTCTGTCTATCACCACCATCAATCTTTTCCCTCCCACGGGTAAATGGTCCACACCAGCCAGAATTTTACACCGAGACAGACAGCTGTCCCTTCCGCACAACCTTCACTCGTAGATCATTGTCTTCCGTTTGTGTGCCTTTCGGTGGCCACGAATTGTATCAACGACCTTCGGAATGCATCAATGAAACTGACAACACCCGAAGGAATTCTCTTCCCCGGCAATCCCCAAGATTGATCCCCAGATAGGCCGCGCACGTTAAGCAACGGGCCTGGAGAGGGATCGACGTTACACGTTGCCAGAAGTAAAGTAGCTCCCGTGTGATGTGTGTGTGTGTGTTTATTTGCGTCATTTACATTTGTGCATTAGAGTTGCTTGTTGTTGTTGTGTTTAGTTTGTTGTCCTTCCCCCCGCACCTCCGATCAGCACGGTTGGCTACGTACGGGGCGATAGGAGTATAACATACGTACACACGTACGAGATGGAGGAGTGCTTGTGGAAAACAAATCTCTGTTTTGCAGCGCACATGTCTGAGAAGGAAAGTTAATACGTCATGCTTACGACCAGTCATTTCGTTTTCGTTATATTAATCGGATAAAAAAAACATTGCCTTTCGCAAGGCAGACTGGATACCATAGTTATAGAGGGACAATTATGTTTTTCCTTTGTGACCTCAACAAAATACAATTTTCTCAATATTAAAGCTTGTGTTGGGGCAGTGTTTAGCTCTTAGTCGGTTATAGCAGCACCCAACCTGATGACGATCGGCTGATCCGTGTTCCAAAGGCAGATTTAACTCCTCGTGCCCGAGACTTGGTCGGACAGTTCCTTGATTCAACGAGACCCAAATCAACCGTCATTATTGACCTTTTTTTAGAAAGTCTCAGTAGACTGAAGACTTCTTTGAACCGTGTCAAACTTGGCAAGAGGGTCAATTAAAGCCTAGTAAATATATCTGCTGATTAAAATTAGAATTATAGGACTGTTTTTATGAGGACCGGTGTGTTACGCTGCACCGGCGTGCCGCCGATACGTCCATATAACAAGCGGTGTGAAATCTATAGTTGAAGTTTTCGTGACTGCAGGGATCCATACTCTTTGGTTCTTTCGGTAAAGTCACGTAGGTATAAAGAATAAAATACATTTAATCACGACGTTTTCTTGCTCTGCTTGTCCCACCTGATGACGGACGCTTGTGTTGCGCCCGAAACGTCGTGATTACATTTTTTTTACCTACGTGACTTTACCGAAAGCGGTGTGAACTCCTAAAAAAAAAGAGGCACTCATTTTATTTACTACAAATCGACGATGCTGTTGAGAGTCGGCTCGCCAGCTTGCTTTTGAACTGTCGCCACCCCAAGCTGTCAGTTTGGGTGTGCTTTCGCGGGACCACCAAACGCGATTTTCGCAATCAACGATGTCACACTGCAATGAGACGCAAACGCTCGTGCGGAGTTTTCAGAAAAGGAGTCCTTTTGTTGTTCAGTTGGCCCGTCGGTGTTAAAACGCGGAGGTGCGAACTAACCACGGTGTGCGCGCTGAGGCTGTCCGTTAATCCATTGAGCCGGTGCCGGGAAGTAATATCTGGATACAATTCCAGGGCTGACAGCGTTGGTCCAATTTCGAGCGATGTGTTGAAGAATCCCTTCTGCGACTCAGGCTGACAGATGTTTTGACACTTTCACTTTCATCTCGGATCCCTGTGTAGGGAAACCCATTTGCTTAACAATACCGGCTTTTGAAGAAGAAAATGTAATTAAAGTCCAGATGCTGCCGAAAATTCCAAACTCCGTATCAAAGTTTACACAGGGAGTTTTCAATAAAAGTGGGTTTCTGGAGTTTAATAGAAGTTTTAATAAGTACTACTGACAGCATTGTAAGTGCCAACAAGGAAAACGTGTAAAAGGGCTAAAAAGTTATAAGTCAACATTGAGATAAATTGGAATAATATTTACCGCTACATATATGTACAAAATGATAGGAGCTTGACGACATTTATAAATCCAAGTTTTCTAGGTCAATAGTTACATTGTAAGCTTGAGACAATCATGATCAACCTTTTTATTTAAATGAACGGAAAATGTAGCTATTAATGTCTGGTTTCACACCGCTGATGATTCACAAATCCCTCCTCCCCCCACACAAAGAGATTTGATTTTCAGAGTGGTCAATTGAATAACCCCTCTCACAAACAAACAGGGCTGCTTTGTCAAATCAAGAATCAATTATTGTCTTCTCATTTGTCTTGTCTCATCTGCAAAGAGTGTCTCATCTGTGCTGTCTCGTTTGTAGTGTTAAAGTAATCTTTTGTTGTTGTGCTGTCTATCTCAATTTCACGATCAGTCGCATTGCATGGTTTAATTTGTTTAGCCATTCCACATATATGTTTGTAAAACAAAGGTAAGGATAAAGATCCCCCTCCAAATATAGCCTTAAATGACTATTGGGGAAAGTGCTGTTTGCGAGCGCCTATGAAGGCTGGCACGGCACACGAGGAGGTGGGTGGCCAGCACCACATCCGGCCGCCTTTGTCTCCCCAGTGACGATGTTTACACATCTCACCAGGTACTCATTTGAGGCCGAGTTGACCTCGGGGAGGCCCAGGACCAGTTTAGATATTTGCCACTGGTGTTGGCTTTGAGCGATATACACACACACAGGGCATAATTGGCACACATTTTGCATAAATTGTGAGTAATTCTTGCTTGCATGATTTAATCCATGCTTACCGTGAGTGTTTGCATCCATTCTAATCTAGGAGATGATGCATCGTGACGTGTCGAGTTGACAGCTTGCCCAGCAATCTTTATGCCATCTGCCCCAAAATGGACGTTAAAGGTCTCATGACATTATGGGGGAAAAAAATTACGTTTACGTGCCAGCATCGTGATAAAATGAAAAAAAAAACGATCGCGTGAGGGCTTCGCGTGACACCAACTAAGCTTCAAAGGGCTCTCAAGACCTAAATGTGACTCCCTGGTCAGAAAGAAACCCGAGGGGAAAATAACGCGGGGCGCACGGTGAGGAGAGCGCGCGGATGGCGAGTTAGGGAATGAACGGCGCCACCCTCGCTGCTGCTGCTGCTGCTGCTTTCACCGACCCTGCACGTGGCCTTTTCGCCACCTTAGAATCATGATAAACTTTGGCAACGTTTTCTTGACAAGTACCCACGACAACTTAACCCGCAAGTAAAAAAGTAATTTCCCAAAATGTTTGATGGACATCCTTTTAAGGCAGATGCAATCTCGTCTTTAAAGAAGAATATTAAACACGCACGACTAAAGCATATTAATGTTGAAATAAATCAAATTGTGTCACAAGTCAATGTGCTAAATATTTTGCTTTGTAAGGGCTGCACACCATCCCAACAAATTCACGTCGAGGCAGTCGGCTGGGTTACGTAAGTCGGGATCAGAATATTTATTTATACTGGAAGAAGGTATTGCATGTTGAACTTCTTCCTCACCGTATGTTGCCAACTGCGCTAATCGGTTACGTACGCCCAGAGCACCGAGTCGGCACTGCTAAGAGCAGAGGTTCGAATATGGGCAGCCACTGGTGATGAAACCATGTTGTTATTTGTAGGGTGTGATCACCACTGAATGTAATTAAACTCGATATTAACTTTGATTTTACGCCACGTTTGGATACATTACAGTTCTGAGGATTTAAACAAAAATCAGTTTTGCTGTCATTTGCCAATGTAATAACGGAATTTATTGGAAAGTGCGACGCCTTTTAGTGTGGAAAAGACAAAAAGGCCACTCAAATTATTTTTCAGATGTCCAATGAAAAATCTCCTCTGCAGCCATTCTCTGAAACGTGTGCAAAGTGCTTTTTGAGATTTCTGAATAGATTGTTCAACGCCTGACAATGCCAACAGTGGAATAGGTTTTGGGAAAATACTGTAAAATGTGTAAAACATTATTTGCCATTACACTGTCCAGACAAAAATTATATAGCTCTTCTTGGTTCTTTCGGTAAAGTCATGTAGAAGGGAAGTAATAAAATAATAAAAATAAAACATAATAAAATAATTCTCACGACGTTTCGGCCACAACGCAAGCAGCCGTCCTCAGGTGAAGACCAG
>JAAXLI020002034.1:0-14974 GCA_014621495.2 Entosphenus tridentatus
TGTCTGGTGCCAGGATGTAAAGTGGAGTTTGTCTGGTGCCAGGATGTAGAGTGGAGTTTGTCTGGTGCCAGGATGTTGAGTGGAGTTTGTGTGGTTTATAGCAATACAGTATATAATTTAATGTTGGTTTGTCTATGGCAGTATATAGTACGGTGTAGACTCGTGTGATGTAAGAGAATAAAGTTTAGATGGAAGCATATTATATTTTTACGACGTAGAATTGTAATGTATTACTTACTGTTAGTAACTCAGCTTATTGTAGAGTATATTTAGAATAATGATGATACTATGTAGTGTATACTGTACTTTATTTGTTTACGTGGTGGTTTTATTTACCGCAGCTACATACTATTAACACTCCTTGCCCTTATTAATGCTACCCCTATCCCCTCCTTTTGATGCAGCTAATCCTGCATAATGCACGGGCATAAGTAGTACTAATCACATACCTGCATTTCCTATTTTCCCTCCCTTTGATTCTGCAATTCTTGCATAATGCACGGGCATGAGCAGTACTAATCACATACCTGCATTTCCGATATCCCCTCCCTTTGATGTTGCTAATCCTGCATAATGCACGGGCATAAGTAGTACTAATCACATACCTGCATTTCCCATATCCCCTCCTTTTGATGCTGCTAATCCTGCATAATGCACGGGCATAAGTAGTACTAATCACATACCTGCATTTCCCATATCCCCTCCCTTTGATGCTGCTAATCCTGCATAATGCACGGGCATAAGTAGTACTAATCACATACCTGCATTTCCCATAAATATGCTAAATTCCTCTTGATATGCAAATGATTTTGTCAAGGCGCCCTTTCCCCCCCTTCCAACCCAGATTAAATATACGCTAAAAGCATGGTGCTGTTTCATTCAGACGCTGTCTCCCCGACAGACCTGGTCTTCACCTGAGGACGGCTGCTTGCGTTGTGGCCGAAACGTCGTGAGAATTATTTTATTATTTTTTATTTGCATTATTTTATTATTTCCATTCTCCGTGACTTTACCGAAAGAACCAAGAAGACGCTTTATTCATATACAATACTCTCAAATCGGGCGTTTAGGCTGTCGATGACACCGTCCTCCATAACCTCCTCGTCCCAGTCGTCTTGGTCGATGGCGATCTCATCAACAACCTGATCAAGTTCGTCATTGCCATCATCCTTGGACGGACGACAGGCAATAAGATCCTGCGCCGCTCCAGCCCAGTTAGACGGAACCTTCAGGTAGCCGGCCGTGATCCACGAGCGCAAGCACATGGACTTTATGAAGAGCGTCGTTGACAGCGACTGGCGAACGCATGTGAACTCCCCCCCGGCTCCGCTATTCGCGCGTTCGCAGGGAGTTGACGTCGCCGGCGCTCCCAAGTAGTCGCAGGCCATCTTGTAGTGGGCGGGGAGCAGCTCTTTGCGGCGAAACCACCACTGCATTACGTCAATGAAGGCGCTGGCGGTCATGACGCCCATGCTCAGAAAACGATCGACTTCATCGCCGTCGTATATGGAGTTGCCGACGTTGCTGAACAGGGTGCTGAACAGCGACCGCTCCTCCATATGGGCAGCAACTGCCGTCGGCGAGATCGTGAGCACGTCCGAGTAGCGATGCTGCAGGACAGAGCGGATTGTAGCCTTCAAGTAGGATACCACAATGGCGGGTTCCTGAACCAGTAGGTGGCGGTACCGCACCAGTTCGGCCTTCATCCCCGTCGCAGTCAAGGGCTCATCGATCGCTCTAAGGGCGGCTTCACCATGATCGCAATGACGGACGAGGTGCTCCATCGTCACCGGCACGAGATCCAATGTCGAATTGTGGTCCGCCGACAACGAGGCCATGACCTGGCGCGGCATTCGCAGGAATGCTGTCACGCCCTCGATGTTTGCCCACTGCAGTTCAGATAAAGCACCGACACTGATCACATCCTGGAAGCGCGCCATGATAATGTCCAATGGGACACGCTTCTTGATGGCATCGTCGCCCATGTCAAACGTCGAATGCCACCTGGTCGGCGAGTCTTGGTGCGTCGGCTCCCTGCTGGCGAGCTTGGCGATCTCGGCCTCGCGGCGGTACGACTGCCGGACGACCTTGCCGCGCCTGATATTGACGAGCGCCTCGTGCAGTTCGGCATTTGTTGACTTGATCAGTTTTAGAACTTGGACGACACCGATCTGGACGGAATGATCCACACATCGAATATGGTGGCAAGCCCGCAACTGCTCATATCCGGCGTCCACGTTGACCAGGGCGAACAACGTCTTGACAGCACTGTTCGCATCGGAGCCATTGTAGCTGGTGACAGCGAGCAGCTTGGTCGAGATATTGTGCCCGAGGCTTTGGAGGTGCTCAAACAGAGCGGCCCCAATGCGCTTGCCAACACCCCTTCCGGACTGCACATCGAGGATTGTCAGCAGCATGGATTTTGACGCACCAGATTTGCTGTCGATCCAGTGCACGGTGACCATCCAAAATCCCTTCAGGTTGCGGTTCGACCACTCGTCGATGGTGAGCGAGATGGCGACGTCCAGGTTGGAGAAGAACGTCCCGACGATGGGCAGCATGATGGCGTGATGCTCGACAATCCTGCGAATGACGGTACGGGTCGATGGGCCCTCGTATCCCTGCGTCAATGTGTTGACCAAGGTCTTGAACTTGTCGCTGCCGGCGGCTCGCAAAGAGATTGCACCTTGAATAACAAAATCCACCACCGCGTTCTCAAACTTTACCAGGAGGCGATCCGGGATTGCTGGCCGGCTCAGCGTTTGCTGTATTAGGCGGCTCGCCGACGCCGACGTCCCGACCTCGCTGCCCGGGGCGAGCACGTTGTGTTTCTTGAGGTGGGCTTTCCACCCCGACGCGTTTGTGTGGGTGGAAAACCACTTGCGGCAGTGCATGCACTGCCGCTTCCCTTGCTGTTCATGCAGATCACCCTCCATCCAATCGTGTGTGTGCTCCCACAGGAACGCATACCGCTGCCTCTTTCGAATGCTGTTCGCAGCAACCCCAAAGAAGCCGTTGCTGGCATCCTCTTCCTCTAGTACCTCGACCTCAAGAACGTGGACCGTCTCCATGTGCTCCGCCATCACTTTAAAATGGAGGCCACGGACTGCGTCACTGCGCCACGGAACTTTTAGCGGTACACAAGATACTGTATTTACCGGGTAATTATTCTCCCTACCCTTACCCTACCAGGTAATTCTTCTGAGCTACCTTTACCCTACTCTTTACCTTACCCCTTGGCATGTCGAAACCTTTACCCTTTACCTTTACCCTTTTACCCGGTAATTAAGGTAATTTACCTTACCTTGCCGAGGCCTATGCCAGCCTCAGCTGCTGCCTGTATTGCCAGCTTTTTATCGCCACTGTAGCAATGCCTATGTCATTGAGTCGACGTACTGGCAGTCTATAATCTATACTGTAGCCTGCTTATCAACTTACCTGTGTGTACTGCTGCTATTTAATGTACACTTATTTCAGATTATTTCTACTATGCATTTCTATTGTTCCGATTGCTCACGTCCCGTAATTTACTGATACGTTCTACTGCAATGCTGATATCTGTGCCATCATCGGGAATTGCTGTGCACGTCGATGTGTGTGAGTCGATGTGTGTGTTTGAGTCCATATGTGTGTGCGTGTTAGTCGATGTGTGTACATGGCTCCATGTTAGTGTGTAAGTCAATGTGCGTTTGTGTGTCTATGTGTCTCAGTCAATGTGTGTGTGTGTGTGTGTACGTCCATGTGTATGTCAGTCGATTTGTGTGTGTCTGCCTTTTCCGCCCGGGCAACGCCGGGTACTGACCACTAGTAACGTATATAAGAGTGTGAATTGGTTAACAGAAGTGACTGTAGAGACTGATATGAGTGCCTACAACTTGTGCATGAATAGGCTTGTAAAGTGTAGGCAGGTGACCTGTTACAACGTGTCAGTCTGAGTGATTTACAAGACACGTAACTCAAGAGGAAACACGTTTATTCTACGACCAAAACAGGGTGACTATATGAACGTAACCACAACGGTATAACTATATAACAGGTAACCACCACGGCTAACTACATAACCTGACCCACGATGCCGAGCACAAAGACTGGAGACCGAGGAGAAGACGTAGCCGAGCGGGTTCCATTCCAACAGACAGCCTCGATCGGACCTGGGGACCTTCCTTTTATGCTCCTCAGAGTGGCATGGCTCCGCCGAGACCACGTGTCCCTTCTGTCACCTTTGGCCCACATCATTACCCTGTCCTGTCACGTGCCTTTGCCAGCCAATCAGGCTGCTACGTCCTCATATCCCCTCTCTCTGCCCGCCACTAGAACCATGCTCCTTAGGGACCCTTTTCCATGGCATAGCACACCCTGCTGGCAGAGAGGACTATTACTCTCACAGTCCTCCTCTCTTATCAGTAACTGGTGCTAGGTGCCGTAGTGACCCAATATTCATCACTACACATATATAATCTTGCCTTGCCTATCCACTATGGTTAATAGTGCAGGTCGATTACACATTCATACTCCGTGCTGCATGCATCACAGTAGATTCTATAGATCTCATGACGTTATTTGAAAGAAATTAAGCCACGTGTGCAGAACTTATGATACAAATTTGGAAAATTGCTCGTGGAAATTACTTAATTGTAATAACCAATAGTAATATTGCCCCCACTTCTCACAGACGAATGCTCACTTGTATATGTAATGGTAATGATGGAGACCCAGTCTTCACTTGGAGGCAACACGTTTATTTGTAAATATAACAATACAGGTCCCTAACACAACGGGGTAATGGCCCTTTCCACCTGATGGATGCATGGGGAGGTACAGCCTCCAGGCTAGCGTGCCCTCCGGCTAGGGGCCATAGGGGAGGCTAGCCTGACCTGACCCAGCCAAGGTCCTCGGGTCTCGACCACTGGCCCGCTCAGTCCCGGCCCTTAGAAGGACGTCAGGTCCAGGGGTTCCCAGGGTCCTATTCTAGGCCGGCTCTTTGGGTCTTCAACTTGACGACGACTGGTAAACCTCTTCAGAGGTCCGACTTATATACGGTGGCCAAGGTCAATCCGCCCCTGGCCACGCCTACACTCTGGAACCTTCTTGATGGAACTGTACTATTGCGTAATCCCCCAGCTCCCACTGGGGGCCTGGGGTGTGTACCTCCGGTCTCCAACCGCTCTCTGGCTTCCCTGAGCTAACTGCATTACTTAGTACAGCCCGGACTCGCTGTTGCCCACTGTTGACCTATGGCTGGCACTACACCAGGTTTGTAGTGGTGACGGTGTATTACGCCAACAATACCCACTACATATGTGTAATAAAACACTTCCATAACGACTCTTGACTGGCGTCATTCTTTATTAATAAAGACTGCACAGCTCCGCTCCTTCTCTCTCCGAATGGCTCCCCTCACTGTCTCACTGCCGTGATGCGCACCCTCTCTGTTTCACCGATGCGGCACGCCTCTCTCTCTCTCTCAGATCCCGCCACTGGCTGGTGGCGTGCTGGGAGGAGAGGAGGCTTCGCTGGAGGAGTCCGCCACGTGGTCGATCGGCGAGTAGAGGTTGGTGGTGATGCAGTCTGGACTCGAGGCTTCCCACACCCACCTCGAGTACTCTCCTCCCTCCCCTTATATTCTGCTCTGCAGGCTAAGCCCCGCCTCTAGCCACGCCCCCTCGTGGAACCTTCCCGATGGTTCCCGCACCTTCTCTCTAACTCTACCATCACCTTTGGCCCAGATGGAATCCCGCTTAGGATTGGATACCAGTTTCTCAGTGTTGACCGTGCGGATGCCTATTATCGCCCTGTAGATGGCGTTCTCTCATTACATATGTGTTGTGTGTATAACTAACTTCCCGGAGACGTCTTCTGGAGGCAACACGAAGGGGTATGGCCCCTTCAACCCGGTAGCCTAAGGGAGGTACAGCCTCTCTTCTAGTGTTTCCTACACACCCTGGGCTACGCTACACACAGGTCCCTTGCAATGGCCGCTAAGGGAGGCTAGACTGACCCCACCCAGTCAGGGTACGGGTCCTACCACCGGTCCACTACAACCCGGCTCTGACAAGAGCCTCGGTTGAGGGTCCCAGGGTGCTGGTCCAGTCTTCGGGTCTTCGGACGTCTTCAAGCTTGAGTTGGCGAACACTCCCGGACCCATTCAGAGGGCCAGCTTTTATCCCCAGGTTAGGGGCTTACCCCTCCCCTAATCACACCCTCCCCAGAACCTTCCAGAAATGTCTGTAAGGTTCTGGAAAGGTCTTAAAGGGTCTTAAAATGGCCAGCGGCCCCTATTCCCCCCAGCCCCCAGCCCTTGGGGGTCTGGGGTGTCAACCTCCGGTTACGGGCCACCCAGGGGGGGGTTACCTTCGGTCAACCCCGACACACCTCATTCTCTCTCTCGGCTGCCCCCTGTCGGCCCGTGAGCGTGGTGGCAGGTAAGGTGACAGTGTCTTGGTATGGCGCAACATGTGTATGAATGTTGAACTTATTTCCCTTTGTACATAGCCAACCATGCTATTCGGAGGGACGATGTACCTTGCATTCGTTTGCATTTGTTGGCAACTGTTTTTTATTTCTAATTGTATCGTGACAAGCATGGCAGTGAATGCTAATCTGTATTACTCACTTACATTCTGATTTCCATTAATTAAACAATTAGGTTTGAGATATATTCTGGCCTCCTCAGTTGTGGTTTTGCATGACAAGATGTTAACTACCCCGCCTGTTATACAGGAGGTCGTGGGTTTGATCCCGACCATAACGCCTGTATATTTGGAGTTTGAGTGTCCTCCACATGGTTTTGTGGATTTTTCTCCAGGTGCTCCGGTTTGTCTCTCCACATTTAGAAACATGCTTTAAGAGTATTTGGCTGCCATACATTTCCGCATGATAAGTCACTTCGTAGAGCTATAATTTGTGGCATGGTCATTTCTGAAAACGAGCTACGTAGCTCAGTGGACTTTACCTGGTAAAATAAATTGTCGTCTTTAGTCAAAAGAGCGAGAGAGAGAGTTGGTGGACAGACCACATGATGTGACTGCTCGGGCATCGTACATATAATTTTAAACAGTGGAAAATTGAAACAGTCGCTTCCACTTAACGCAGCATATAATGCTGGGGCATTGGGCAATGCTGGGCACCTGAGGAGCGCAACGATAAGCTACAAGAGGAAGAGAGAGTGGCCTGGGCACAGGAGCTGTGGCCCGACGCCACGTGGGAGCCATCTTCTGTAGTTCTGCAGGGAGCAATATCCGGGGTGTGCACAAGTCTGCGGAGTCTGAAGGTGTTCCGATGAGTGATAGTGGGGAATGTAGGGAGATGATAGCCTTACATACAGTGAGGGAAAAAAGTATTTGATCCCCTGCTGATTTTGTACGTTTGCCCACTGACAAAGAAATGATCAGTCTATAATTTTAATGGTAGGCTTATTTGAACAGTGAAAGACAGAATAACAACAACAAAATCCAGATAAACGCATGTCAAAGATTTACAAATTGATTTGCATTTTAATGAGGGAAATAAGTATTTGACCCCTCTGCAAAACATGACTTAGTACTTGGTGGCAAAACCCTTGTTGGCAATCACAGAGGTCAGACGTTTCTTGTAGTTGGCCACCAGGTTTGCACACATCCCAGGAGGGATTTTGTCAAACTCCTCTTTGCAGATCTTCTCCAAGTCATGAAGGTTTCGAGGCTGACGTTTGGCAACTCGAACCTTCAGCTCCCTCCACAGATTGTCTATGGGATTAAGGTCTGGAGACTGGCTAGGCCACTCCAGGACCTTAATGTGCTTCTTCTTGAGCCAATCCTTTGTTGCCTTGGCCGTGTGTTTTGGGTCATTGTCATGCTGGAATACCCATCCACGACCCATTTTCAATGCCCTGGCTGAGGGAAGGAGGTTCTCACCCAAGATTTGACGGTACATGGCCCCGTCCATCGTCCCTTTGATGCGGTGAAGTTGTCCTGTCCCCTTAGCAGAAAAAACACCCCCAAAGCATAATGTTTCCACCTCCATGTTTGACGGTGGGGATGGTGTTCTTGGGGTCATAGGCAGCATTCCTCCTCCTCCAAACACGGCGAGTTGAGTTGATGCCAAAGAGGTCCATTTTGGTCTCATCTGACCACAACACTTTCTCCCAGTTGTCCTCTGAATCATTCAGATGTTCATTGGCAACTTCAGACGGGCAAGTATATGTGCTTTCTTGAGCAGGGGGACCTTGCGGGTGCTGCATGATTTCAGTCTTTCACGGCGTAGTGTGTTACCAACTGTTTTCTTGGTGACTATGGTCCCAGCTGCCTTGAGATCATTGACAAGATCCTCCCGTGTAGTTCTGGGCTGATTCCTCACCGTTCTCATGATCTTTGCTACTCCACGAGGTGAGATCTTGCATGGAGCCCCTAGCCGAGGGAGATTGACAGTTATTTCGTGTTTCTTCCATTTGCGAATAATCGTACCGACTGTTGTCACCTTCTCACCAAGCTGCTTGACGATAGTCTTGTAGCCCATTCCAGCCTTGTGTAGGTCTACAATCTTGTCCCTGACATCCTTGGAGAGCTCTTTGGTCTTGGCCATGGTGGAGAGTTTGGAATCTGATTGATTGCTTGCTTCTGTGAACAGGTGTCTTTTATACAGGTAACAAGCTGAGATTAGGAGCACTCCCTTTAAGAGTGTGCTCCTAATCTCAGTTCGTTACCTGTGTAACGTAGTAATCCAGCAGGAGACGAGTGAACAGGGCAGCACTCCTCTTTATTATATCACTCACGTAACACAGACACTATACAGCCTACACAAGGCGTGCCTACACTGTTACTGTTCTGACTCACGTAACACAGACACTATACAGCCTACACAAGGCGTGCCTACACTGTTACTGTTCTGAGCCTACACTGGCTACACTGTTACTGAAGGCTACCCGACCCGTCCTAGCTAGGGTACGGGTCCCGACCACTGGCCCATCAACCCGGCCCTGATAAGGACGTCGGGCTGATGAGTACCCAGGGTCTCACCACTGGGCCACACAGAGACCCGGCCCTGATAAGGGCAGCGGGGCTAGGGGTCCCAGGGTCCTAGGAGGCTTCTCTGTCTTCTTTCTTCGCTGGTGTAAACTGCCTCGAGCGCTCCCGCGCGCCACCTTATATAGGGCGGGGCTAATGCGGACCGCGATGTAAACACCCACATGCGGACCGTGATGTAGGCACCCGTATGCGGACTGGGATGTAAGCACCCGCCCCGCGATGGCTCGCTACACGCCGGCGCTTACCACCCCTACATCACCCCCCACCACATAGCTCACAGCCGGCCCGGCTGTAAAACCCCCTTAATCAACACGATGCAGTCCCGACAATCAACCGAACACAGTGCGCCCCGTAATAACAAAGCAACAATTAGCAATCGCAACACAACATGAACATGAACAGTGACAACGAACACCCTCCGAACGCCCCAATAAATAACCCAGCCCCTTAACACCCGCAAGAAGAACGCATAACCAATGTTAATGGAAGAGAAAGAGGAAAAAAAATAAACATATGTACACAACCCACGTTCCGCCGTCCCGTGACTCACAATCGCGACCCGGCGCAACCAGACCCCCACCGTCACGAGAAGCGGCGTGATTTAGCGCGAGTCCGCTTGGCCGGCCCGTCATACGGCACCGGCCGAGTTTGTCCGACCGGCGGCCCCGGCGGTCGAGAAGGGCCTTGACCGGCCTCCCCGGATCCGCAGTTGCTGAGGGGATCCGACTGCCGGTGGTCAGCGGCCGTCAATTCCGAGACACCTGGAAGTGGGTCAGGTAGAGACATGTGAGGATCAGGTGGTGACGTCCCATTCCCCGAGTCAACGGACACATCACATGCTCGGCCATTTGGACATGAAGGAAGGGTGTGTGGCGCCGTAAATGGTTTCAGTCGGGAGGGGTGAACATACCAACAAAGCTTCCCCCACTTAATCTGAACACACTGGAGCCGTGCAACCCGCACAATCTCGACCGGGCCCCGCCATGGCCTCAACAGTTTCGGGGACGTTGCCAATGGAGCCTGCGGACAGTGCAACCAGGCCTTCTCACCCGGTTTCCACTTGTGTGTGTACGTCCGCCGTGCCCGCAACCGCTCGTTCGCCACCTGGCGAGATCTCGAGTTGAGTGTCGCCGCTTCCCGTGCCTCGGCCAGCCGAGCAATATTAAATTTGATGTGATCAGCCAATTTGGACTTAGCACGGGGTGCAGAAATCTCCAACTGGGCATCCACGGGCGGATCAGCCTCCCGGCCGTACATGAGAAAGAAAGGAGAATATCCTGTTGCCGTGTGGGGAGCCATCCTATAAGCGGCGAGGACACCCGGAATCTTTAAATCCCAATCCCCCTGAGCTTCGTATACCTGATGGCACAACATCGACACAATCGTTCTATGGAGCCGCTCCACCATCCCATCTGTCTGCGGGTGGTACGGGGAGGTGCGCACCTTTTTAGTACCCAAAAGGTCGCACACTTCACGCAATAGGACACCTGAGAAATTCCTTCCCTGGTCGGTCAACAACCGTTCCGGGGCACCTTTGTCCAACACATAGCCCTGGACAAAGGCCTCGGCCACGGCTGCCGCCGATTGGTTGGCAAGTGGCCAAGCCATGGGCCATCGAGTGAAATATTCGACGCCAACCAACAGGTACTTGCTACCCCTAGGTGTCACCGGAAAGGGTCCCAAAATGTCCAGCGCAACAAGTTCATTGATGCGCGAGACCTGAATGGATTGCAATGGCGGATTAGCCGCGATGGGCGGCGGTTTTCGTTGGGCACACTGCACACACCCTTTAAGTATGGTGGACACATCGCTCCCCATGCCCGGCCAATAATAATCACGCTGGAGCAAAGCAACCGTTTTGTGAAACCCCAAATGCAACAGACGTTCATGAGCGGCCAGAACAACCTTACCCCGCATACCAGAAGGCACGACAAGCCTATGGCGTAGGGACGTACCGTCCCATTTCATAAGGAGGCCCTGTTTAATTAGCCATGAGTCGACGCCAACCGCACCCTCCCTGGAGCAATCCGCCTTGCGGCGCAGTGCGAGAAGGGAGGCGTCGGCCATTTGGAGGCGGCTCCACTCAACGAGAGACACCGAGAGTAACGAGTCCCCGCCCGTCGGAGAGAATGGAACGTCGGACCGTGGCGCATCGGCCGCGGCGAGCAGAGCTGCCGGGGGTCCCACAATTTGAGGCTTACAATGCCCCGATCCCAAAAGACATGCACATTCCGCACGTGGTGGCAGTCGCGACAGGGCATCCGCGTTTGTATGACGCACCCCCTTACAGTAAGTAGTCGTAAATTGGTTGTCCTGGAGGACCTCCAACCAGCGGGATAACTGACCCGAAGGCTGGGCGACGCGCAACGCATATTGAAGCGCCGCATGGTCTGTACGAACAGTAAAGTGTCGGCCGTAGAGGTATGGTCGAAATTGTTGAATAAAAACGACGATAGCCAGTAACTCGCGACGGGTCACACAGTAGCGCTGTTCCGCCGGTGACAACACCCTGCTACCGTAGGTGATGACGCGTTCGACACCCCCGACCACTTGGGAGAGTACCGCACCAATGCCCGTGTTACTGGCGTCCGTGTCAAGCAAGAACGGTTTATTGAAATCAGGATAACACAGGGGCGGAGCTCCCACCAAGGCGTCCCTAAGGGAGCAGAAGGCGGCCTCCTCCTCCGGTCCCCAATGAAACTTAACACCTTTCGCCGTCAAAGCATGCAGGGGTTTGGCAATGGTGGCAAACTGTTCGACAAATCGGCGGTAATAGGAGGCAAACCCAATAAAACTGCGGACCTCGCCGACAGAAGTGGGCGTTGGCCAAGAACTGACACACTGCGTCTTAGCGGGATCAGTGGAGATCCCCGAACGGCTGACGATATGGCCCAAATACCGTACAGATTCCCGAAGCAAGTGGCATTTCTGCGGTTTAAACTTTAATTTAGCAGACCGCATCCTGAGGAACACCGCCCTCAACCGTTGGAGGTGCTCCTCGAACGTTCTACTGAAAACGATGACGTCGTCCAGGTAAATTAAACAGGTGTCCCACTGAAGGCCCGACAAAACCAATTCCATTAACCTCTGAAACGTGGCGGGAGCGGAATGGAGTCCCATCTGTAACCGATTGAATTCAAATAGGCCGACAGGTGTGCGAAACGCAGTTTTGGGCTTCGACACCTCGTCAAGGGGCAGTTGCCAGAATCCCGAGAGCAGGTCCAATGTAGAAAAATATCGTGCCTCCGCTAAAGCATCCAGGGATTCGTCCATTCTGGGGAGCGGATATGCGTCAGCCACAGAGATCTTATTAAGGCGACGGAAATCAATGCAAAAGCGCAGGGAGCCATCGTGTTTCTTCACAAGCACGATGGGGGCCCCCCATGGACTGGATGAGGGCGAAATTATGTCGGCAGACAGCATGTCATTGACGGCTGATTGCACATGCTCTTTCTCGGCCGGGCTTAGCCGGAATGGATTTTTCCGAATGGGGGGCGCGTCACCCGTGTCAATGTGGTGACGTAAAAGGTCAGTGCACCCAATGTCATATTTATGCTTGCGTCCGAAAATTCAAGTAACAGGCCGCGCAATGCCCCCAACTGCGAACTAGACGGGTCACAGGATCCGGCGCACAGCGAGTCCAACCACTCCCCATCACTCCCTGATTGAAGATGCGGAGCAGGAGCAGAATCAACTTGCGCAATCAGCTGGTCACCCACAGGCACCGGTGCCGCATGAGCAAGCACGGTACCCTGTGGAATGACAGCTGCTCGCGATCCCGCATTTAAAACCACCACGAAAGGGTCTCTGTCTCCCCGCACAACCGTCTGAGCCACCGCCAAATCCAAACCCCTGACAGCTGCGTTAGACGGACCCAACAGTACACCCTGCTCCGTCGTACCCACTTCAAAAGGCTTCCGCAACCGTAGGGGTACCAGCATTTGCGATCCCGGGGGCACGCGCACCGTCTGGGTAACCATCGCTCGTACCGTCGCACAAACCGTGCGTAATTTGGTAGGGACAGACAAAAATGCTATGCGGCGCCCTGAGGGAAGCTCGATGCAACCCTGGTCAATGAGTATCTTAATGGGCATTTTAGCCAGAAAATCCGTTCCTAACAAGCAAGGAACTGCGAGAGAAGAAGAGACCAAAATTGGTCCCGACAATTTAATATCCCCGATGCAAATAGCCGCCCGGATCTGACCCACAATACCCAAGGATCCCCCATTCGCCGCATAACATGGAACGTCTACCGGGAGTAAGGGTCGACATTGAACAGGAAGAATGTTATAGATAAGGTCGGAAATTATCGTTGCCGACGCCCCCGTGTCAATCAAAACCCGCACTTCAACCCCGTCAATCGACCCAGCCACTACGGACGAACCGGCCGATGCAGCTACGACCCTATGGGCCAGCTCAGACCACTGACCCGGTCCGAGTTCCCGTACGAACCCCCCTCCCCGCACTGAACCATTACCCAAATCGCGCGACCCGACAGCCGTGGAACGGCGACCCGTGTAAAATGTGTGAGTGGGCCGGGGGCTGTTGGGACGACTTAGGGCCTTGGGCGTCGTCCAGACGAGGTCCCGTGGTGCCTCGACGTGGAGCCTGGCATCCGGATGTGACATGGCCTCGAAGGCCGCAGTTGTAACACCTGACGAGAGACGTCGCTGCTTTCGGTTGCTCCAGCTTGCGGGGCGATCGCAGGGGCGACCGAGCACCCGACCTCCAGTCGTCCGATCGCGCCCTGGCGAAGGCCTCCTCTTGGGGTAGAGCGTCTTGGGGTTCGCAGGGTGGCGAAGCTGATGCAGGAACGGAGGCTGATGCACAGACAACGGGTCGCTTCCGCTTGAGGACTTCGTGCGCATGGATACTCGTAGCAACCCGCAACGAGAATATGTCCACCTCGTCAGCCGCGTTAATAGGAACCCCCAAGTCCTGTGCCAACGCCAGAAGCTGTTCCGTGACCATCGCGTCTTTGCCCACCTCGTCCATTCGAGGAAAGGCGGCGTCGGCCAAAGCCAGAAGTGCAGTGCGGTAGGCGAGAGGGGTTTCCGCATCACCTTTCCGGCGAGCGTAGAATTGGTGGCGGCAGGCCGATGGTGGTCCATAGACCCTGGCCATGAGATGGAGCGCGGCCTGAAGTGTAGAGCGCCCGGCCCTCAGGGTCGACCGGAAGGTGGCGAGAGCGTCGTCGTCCAGAGTCGCCGGAAGCGCACGTAACGCCGTGGCGTCGGACCACCCCGACATTTCTTGATGAGCGAGGAACCTCCGTTGGAAGGCTCCCCAGTCACCCCCTTCAGCTTGGAAGACCGTCAACGGCGGTAGCCGCTGATGAAGCGCCTGCTCCTCCTCCGATTGCAGAAGGTCCCTTGCAGCGCCATCGCACCTGGCAGCCGTGGCCCCTTCCATAGGCTGGTTCCGGCAACACTTGGCGCGCGCCGATGACGTGGGAGGTGGCACGTGAAAGTCGTCGCCCACGTGGTGCTCCTGGTTCCCGCCAGTCGACAAGCGAGGCGGGAAAATGGCGCCAATTTCAGTGTCCGTGGCGGGAAGCTGACTTTGGCGCCAATTCTTGGTGAGCGGAGCGGTGCTGGGCCGAGCCGGCGCTTGGCGCCAATTCTCCTCCCTCCCGGCGGTTCTCCCTCCTCCCGAAGCCGTGATCTCCGCCAAAATCGAAGCCGCGGCGAGCAGCAACTCGGCCAGGCGGGAGTGTGCATCCTGGAGCCCATCTTGCAGCTGGAGCGGTGTGTCGGCCATCTGCGACGGGATCTGCAGCATCGGCATCTCCTCTGCTTCTCCATCCGAAGCTTGGTGAGCCGGCCCCTCTTGGTCGTCCTCCTGTCCTCGGTCGTGAGTACGAACAGTCTTCCTGGTATCCATTACGTGAAGACTGTTTCACTTCTGACGCCAGTTGTAACGTAGTAATCCGGCAGGAGACGAGTGAACGGGGCAGCACTCCTCTTTATTAT
>JAAXLI020002035.1:0-15453 GCA_014621495.2 Entosphenus tridentatus
TCTAACGCACGAACCGATTTCACTGCCTCGCATCTAACGCACGAGCCGATTTCACCGACTCGCATCTAACCCACGAGCCGATTTCACCGACTCGCATCTAGCGCACGAGCCGATTTCACTGCCTCGCGTCTAACCCAGGAGCCGATTTCACCGACTCGCATGTAACCCACGAGCCGATTTCACCGACTCGCGTCTAATACACGAGCCGATTTAATTGCTCGCGCCCGGCGTGGTGCTCCGGGTTTCTTCCACGCGTAGACACACTCATTACCGGGCCGATAACACCTTCAGAAACGGAGCATTGCAAGACTTAGAATGTGGGGGGGGGGGGGGGGGTACCACCGTCTCGCTTGCCGTGGGTCATCCTCGCGCCTCTGAGTCATTCTGCCTCTCTCTGTGTCTCTGGTGCGCGCGCGAACACTGTGTGCCGTGGCGCGTTACGAGTTGGCACTATTCATGATTCATTATTCATGTCACAACAGGTAACGTATACTCGGATTAAATGCGCTGTTCGTTAGGCTCATAGGTATGTTTTGTACTTTTTTAAAAATCGGGTTTTGCAAAAGCTTATCAACCAGCAATTGTCCACCCAGGCTTATGGACGCCGCGCTGACGAGATGTTAACTACCTCGCCTGGTATACAGGAGGTCGTGGGTTGGATCGCGATCCTGACGCCTGCTGTATATTTGGAGTTTGCGCGTCTCTTGATCTCTCTCTCTCCGTGGTTGCGTGGATTTTGGTCCGGGTCCTTCGGGGTTTTCCCCTCCACATTTATAATCAACGTCACGCGTTCATAGTATTTTGGCTGCTATACATTTCCACATGATGATAAGTCACTTCGATAGAGCCATCATTTGTGGTCACGTGTTAGAGCCATCATTTGTGGTCAGGTGCACTTCTGAAAAAGAGAGAAATATCTCAGTGGGTCCATATTCTTGGCTCTTTCGGTGAAGTCACGTAGATAGGAAATAAAATAAAAATAAAAGATAATAAAATAAGCAATAAAATTAATCAATTGAAAATAATTAAAGCAAAAAACCACCACGTTTCGATCGCAACACAAGCGGTCTTTATCTCGGCAGGCTTTACCTGGTAAATAAAAAGTTAAAATAAAAAAATGCGTTTAAATTCCATCATGTTGATCATTGTACACCTTAACCTTTGTGTCCCTCAGATGGAGTTCTTAATTGTTTAGCCGACTTGTTGTACGACACTTTTGTTTCCCTGATATTCACGTTGAGCGTCACCTCGTGGCTTTTCTCGTTAATTTTTTTTTTATAATTTCACGAGCGAATTTCCATCGGTTGTTATAACAGTTCGAAACGCCCACGAGGACACGTCTACCATGGGAGGATTACGGCACGGGGAGCGAAATGAATCGTTACGTCGCAAGATGATGCGGGGTGGTGGTGGCTTGGGGAGGGCTGCCTCGTAAACATGAAGACGTTTGGTCAACGTTGGTCCAACGTAGGCATCTTGAAATTCGGCTTTATTCACACAGTGTTGAGGAGGTACACCAACAGCAGCCTACTCGTAGTGGGCGAGATCTCCAACGGATACAGAGCTCTGATCTTCCGTCCCTTATATACTCTTCCCACACCCTCCCTTCCTGGGCATTCTATCAGCCATTGCAACTACAGGCAGACCTCGCTTAGCACGACCCCGTAGAACGTTGATTCGTCGCAGCGTTCTGTATCCGTGAGAACATAAAAAAAAAACAAGAAATCTGTGCAACATGAAGAAAAAATGTTGGTGTAAGTGCGAAACGTTTGACAAATGACGACAATTAGATGTGAGCGGTTGAGGTACGGCTATGAACGTGACCGTGACATCGTTAGCAGTGCAGGCCAACCACACAGTTGGCAACTGAGGGTCAGGGCTGACGACCTGCGTGCAAAGTCTCCACGGAAGTTGACGTGAAGGCGTCCTGCTGACCGTCCACCACGCGAGGCGGATTGTGGTGAAGGACGTCTGACTCATGGGGGGGGCGGGGGGGGCACACAAGAGCCTCGTGAAGTGACAGGCATCTGCAGAGCCTGGCAGAGGTTGTGTAGGCGGGTGAACGGGTGGAAGCGATGCAATGGTAGACGTGGCATGGACGTATGGTGAGTGGGGTGCACATATCAACGGCGACGTCATACTTTTTACCTTCTTAGCTTATATACAGATGTCAGCTACCTCGCCTGGTGTACAAGGAGGTCGTGGGTCCGATCCCGACCCTGACGCCTGCTGCTGTATATTTGGAGTTTGCGGTGTCTCTCTCTCTCTCTTCCCGTGGTCGCGTGGATTTTTCTCCATTGTCGTCCGCGTTTCCCCTTCCACATTTAGAATCGACGTCACGCGTTTAGAGCATTCGGCTGCGATACATTTCAACAAGGTAAACCACTTCGTTGAGTTGTCATTTGTGGCCAGGTCGCTTCTAGAAAAAAAAGAGCTCATATAGCAACTGAGATGGGGACCTGACCTGGTAAAATAATTGTTTTTAATAAAAATAGTTTTCATCAACTGGGGGTGAGGATTTCAGCCGCGTTAGGGACGAAAGTCTTGCGTTGCGCCGTGTCGCACACGCAGGGGAGCATGGCAGTGGGTCGACCGCGAGCAGAGCACCATTCGCGTGACGCAGACCCCCCTGTGACGTACCGCTACGTAGGCGCCTCTGTCACGTGACGCAGACCCCCTTGTGACGTATCGTTACGTAGGCGCATTCCTGTAAGGCGCTCGACCCATCTCAGCTGGGTTGGTCGACGCGGAGCGCGTGATCGCAATGCCGCGTGGTCAGTGCGCGCGTGTGAATGTGTCGTGCGTAGGGCTACAGGCGCAGCTGCTGCACTCCTGCTAACAGTTCTCAACGGGTGGCGCAATGGCGCCGTTCTGCTGGTGACGGCACACGGCTACCGGACCCTACGACCACCTTGTGAGATCATTGATCCGAGTGTTCAGTAGAGGCCGACCGAAATTCGGTTTCGGCGACGAAAGTTGGCAAATGGCCTCTTTCGGCATAGTTTCGGTTTCGGCCGAAATTATTTTTTTTACTTTCGGTCTGGTTTCGTTTTCGCCCGAAACCTGAAATTCAGTTTCGGTCGGCCTCTCGTGTTCAGGGTAAACGGGAGGGCAACGATTTGGGTATTCCAGGGGGCCCCGCGCGGGGCGTCTCTGTCGCGTGACGGTGGTCTCTTTTGCCGGTCCCCAATGAAATCTTTGATTTTTTTTTCCCACCACGGTAAGTTCGTGAAGGGGCTTAGCAACGGTGGTGAAATTCGGAATAAAGTGGCAATGGTAAGACACGAAGCCCAATAGCATACACGCATGTCGGAGACTGTCAGAGGAAGGGGCCCATGTCCGCACAAAACGTCGTCTTCTCAGGGCCTGTGGCCACTCACCAACCACAGGACCCAAGTAGCACACAGATTATCATAGAGGGGTTCTTGTTGTTGTTGGATTGTGTTGTTGTTGTTGTTGGGTTATATCGCGTACATATAAATGTGTCGTTAAACCCGCCACCGCCCGACACAGCCGATTAGTGAGGGTTGTCACGGGAACAAAACGTGGCCAATTGGTTACTAGTCCAGCACACCGGTGTGTTGACGAGTAAACCCACGACGTTTACAATTCGAGCACGACGTTTCGCTGGTGATAGCCAGGATTGTGAACGCAGTCCTATTTCGTTTTTTGGATAATATCGGTCTCGAAAGCCTACGAGTTGAACTGGCAAACAGATGACTGCACCAAGTTGACACTTGGAGTCCATCAGCTTTAATTTTTCATTTCTAAATCTGGGAAAAAAACACCTAACTTAGGTGACACACGTGTTCTTCGAAAGAGCGACCGAAAACGATATCATCGTGGTAAATAAGACACGTGTCCCACTGAAGACCTGCAAGCACGAATTCTATTTAGCTTTGGAAAGTCGCTGGCATTGTTATGCAAAGCCATCGGAAGGCAACTCAACTCAAAGAGTTCCCCGTGGAGACTCGAATGCGGTCTATGATCGGGACTCTGCATCGAAAGGGACTCTGCATCGAAAGGGACTTGCCAAAACCTAGATAAAAGGGTCCCGGGTTGCTGAGAAATATGGCTCCTGACAAAGCGAGCCGTCTATGCGCAGTAACGGGCAAGCATCGGCTATCGTGACTTTTGTTGACGCAGTGGAAGCCAACACAACAGCACGGCGATACATCAGATTGATTAACAAGGATGACGAGTGCGCGCCCCTTAGGCTGGTAGACATTGATATAATCTCAGCTCACAACGTATCTTGAACCGACCACTGCACGTGAGATTTCTCGGCCAGACTCATCCAATAGAGGGATTGTTGTTATTGGATGCATCTGCATCGATGTGATTTTCTAATAAAATTGCGTGACCCAAATCGCGAAGATTTTAAGTTAAAAAGGTCAGCGTTATCGTCCTGCCGAGCTAGGCGACAGCCGCTTTCATCAGCGGTGTGGAGGGAGGGCCCCTGAGACAACCATCGGGTCCTGTCAGGGGCCACGGCGTGTCTCTGACGTCTTCCACACAGTGAGTGGTCACTTGCGGCCTCAGCTGTGGAGGTTCGCCACACACGGGGCCATCTTCAGCGACCAATGAGCAGGTGACACAAGCCTCTTCATCTTCTTCTTGTTATTATTATTATGAACCTTAGGCCGCTGTCCAGTGCGACGGGCTCACGAACAGCAGTCAACGCTCAGTGCAGCGAGGGTGTTTATCCGCTCGTCCATTCAGGGGCACGCACGCGTGCATGGCAGGTGTTTGCCAAGTAGCCGAGTGCTTTGTTGGCCTTTGGGAGTCAATTGTGCGCGGCCATTGTGAGAGTGATATGGGCAATGTAAGGGCAGGTCTGCGTAACGCGCGGTGGAAAATAGTTGTCAGGAAACCAATAGAATGCACACGCGGAGGAAGGGCTGAGACAATGAATGGCACATGGCTTTTCCCCATGTCCGCTGTGTGTCTCTGTGTGTGTGTTAATTGGGAGAACGACTCCGCTCATCTTGAGCTTCCGAAACCTGTGCTTCCGATCCCTTCTGGAGGCAGCTAGGAAATGTATCCTCGGAAATATGTAAAACGTTTTCCCGGGGGACATTAAAAGTCTTGGTCAGCTGCGTAATAACACACCTCTCGGGATAGTGCATGTGACGTGTAATTATCCCCACAGTCAATATTGAGATGTACCTCTTCTTTGTCCTGGCTTTTTGTACCCCAGAGGTGGCAACCCTCGTCCCACCCATCCCATTCAAATGCCACGCTCAAGACACCGTTCCTCCAATAAAGCCCTGACCACAAACCACCGCTGCGTTTGTGGAATTTTCGTAACCACCGGTGCTGGTCATTGCGGTGCCCTTCACCCAGGAACCTTTCCACACCCGTGCCCCTCTCTTAGTACAACACAGCCGCCAGCTCGTCCAAGTACACGATCCACCGGGTCTGTATATAAACAATGAATAACCCCGGGAGGTTCAGCTATCAGACCGCCTTGCCCAGCTCGTATTTTTCCTGCGCCCCCGAGCGTCGATTTAATTAATCCCCTGCAGCCCGACGCGTCCATTGCAGTTATGTTATTTGTGACGGCAACACGACACCTTCACCCCCCCCGATATGTATGGCCGAGCGAGCGAGCGAGCCGTGGTGCAAAAGCTCCGTCTGTTTGTTTCCTCTCGTGCGCCCTGTTGGCTCTTCCCGTGTCCACCGTTTTTTATATCCTTATCGCGTGTGCTCGATGAAGTTTGATCTGTGTGCAGATGTCATGATATCCCCCTCCCCCCACACACCCCACCCAAACCCCCATCACATCCACACCCGACCTATACCACCCACCCCACCCACACCACCCACCCCACCCACACCACCTCACACCCCTCACCCCACCCACACCACCCTCCACCCACACCCCCCCACACCCCCCACACCACCCCACCCCACCTCCACACCCCCCACCCACCCCACCCACATCCCACCCACACACCACCCCATCCATGCGTGCCAGGGCCCCTTATCGTCTCACCTTACCCGCCCGCCAGGCGTGTGGCTGCTGCCTCTCAGCGCGGCATTGCCCCAGAAGACGCTCGCAGCGCGCGCGCGTGTGCAGTTGGCGCAGCTGCACGTGGGGGGGGGGGGGGGGGGGGCTATGAAGAGGAGGGGAGAGCTTAGCCAGGCCCCAGTAAAGATGCAACGCGGGGCCAATGTTAGCCGACGTTGGATCGACGTTGACTGACGCTTGGGCAACGTTGACTGACATTGGATCAACGTCGGTGGACGTTGGGCCAACGTTGATTGACGTTGGATCAACGTCGCGCCAACGTGGTGAGTCGAGGAAGCGCTTCATCAGTGGCAGCAGAGGCCACGCTACGCACGCCGCTGAGAAATGCTCGCAGGCGGATGCACTGAGCTGCTTTCGTGGGATTTGTTTTACTCGACGAAGCGGCCTCGTCTCTTTGTTTGTTTACAATGCAACTGTCCACAGTTCACATGTTAATACAATGACTCTGTGCCACACTGGACAGGGCCCCCGTGGTGTCCATAGCACCGGGCAGCAGCTTGCAAAAGCGTTTCTCGAACAGGTCTGACTCTTATTCTTGGTTCTTTCGGTAAAGTCACGTAGAATGGAAATAATAAAATAATAAAAATAAAACATTATAAAATAATTCTCACGACGTTTCGGCCACAACGCAAGCAGCCGTCCTCAGGTGGAGAACAGGTCTGTCGAGAAGACAGAGTCTGAATGACACGCCCCAGGCTTGAAGCGACTATTTAAGCTGAGCCAAAATCTGACTCTGCTGATGAGACGTGGAGACGCAAAAACACCAGATCAGAGTGTGCTGCTGTATACAATGCCGCTGTAACACGTAGACCCAGAAAGCAGAATCGGAATCTTTATTTATCCTGGAGAAAAATCCGATGAACTATGAAGCTTCCCCCCCCCCCCCTCCCCCACATGTGAAACGCGCATAGGCCGATGGGCTAATATCGTTACAGAAGCTAATAATATAAAACAAGTCTCATAACAATCGTGAGGTTTTGTAAAGTGGCGTGGTTCGATTTTAAAATTGGAACGCAGTCAACAAAAATAAGGAGGATTTTATTAACGGGGCAGCCTACCGCATACGTCGCTGGGTTTGGCTAAGCATGGTTTTATATTTAATGGGCACCGTGGTGGCGAGATGTTAAATACCTCGCCTGGTATACAGGAAGTCGTGGGTTCGATCAACGCATGTTGATTCCAAACGCGGAGGGAAAACCCCGGAGAAAAATCCACGCGACCACGGGGAGAGAGACACGCAAACTCCAAATGTACATCAGCCGTCAGGGTCGGGATCGAGCCCATGACCTCCTGTATTCGAGGGAGCTAACATCTCGCCAACGTGACCCTGCTAATGTCAGTCGTGCATTCTGCTCTGGCTCTCACCTCCTCTGTAACGATTGTAGCAGTACTCTTTGGTTCTTTCGGTAAAGTCAAGTCGTAGGTATAAAATACATTAAATTGTAGCAATATTTCGTTTTTATTTGACTCCGATAAGAAGGATGAGCCTTGAGCGCGGAGGGGGGGCTACAAAACCAGCCACCCGAGTTCAATTCCTGCTCACGATCAATATGACAGTGGCGAACATTTGAAGAGGTCCCGGTCCTCCCATAGGTCGACTCGGCCTTAAATAGGCACTTGGTGCGGTGTGTAAACATCAGCTCTGGGGAGACAAATTCGACCGGGCGTGGTGCTGATCACCCACCCCTCCCGTGCGCCTTGCCGGCCTTAATAGGTGCTCGCTAACAGCACTTACCCCGACAGCCTGTTAAAGGCCTATGCGGGCGAGGGGAGAGAGGGGGACATTTGTTTTTTCTTCACCTGTAGCCCGCGTGGTCGCCTAGGGGGTACCCTGGGCTCACGAGACAAGCGGGGCTTCTGGCACGGCGCTTACGTGATAATTACATGGGCTGGCACGCTCGGAGCGCAGCTTTTGGTTTCAACACGGCCGTGTCGCGATTTCAAACAAGTTGGTCACTCAATTTAATTACCTCTGGCCATTCTGCGCGGGACATCGGATCCGTGTCAGCTTAATTACATCAACCGCTCTATGAGGGGTGGGGAATGGGGACAAATGGGGAGGAGGAGGAGGATGAGGAGGAGGAGGAGGGATATTGAGGACGAAGTTGAAGTCGCTTGCTCTCTCGGCCCACGACTCGTTACGGTTCAGTTCGAAGGACAGCGCCTCCGGCAGGGAGGCAGTGGGATGGAGTAGTTCGGCCGCGTTGTTTAAAACACCGATTGTATTTACGGCCTCCAGCCGGCGGACAACGCTGAAAGTGGTCCCAGTGTTATCTGTTGTTGTTGTTGCTGCTGCTGTTGTATTTAATGTAGTGTTACGTGGTTAAGTGTAAGGTTTCACTCCGGCCACCTGCGTTGCGAGTGCCGAGATGCAAAGCCGAGGAGGATCGCGGTGCTGAACGTGTCGAGTCGTCTCCGCGGGACGTGCAAGTGTTGTTAGCGAGCGCATATTAACGTCGTCACGGTATATGCATAGGGGGTGGTGTGGTCAGCACCACATCCAGCCACACACACACACAGACACTACCGCGTTTACCTTAGAATCACACACACACACACGTACAAATCTGCAGTTTAGCAAAAGACAAAAATCATCGTAAACACACAGCAGCATCGAGTGCGCGCTATCGTAACGCCAGGCTGTTGGCAAAGGTCACTCAATCAGCTTTTGAGAGACACGCAACTACACAACCGTGGAGGTCGCAATTTAGCTTGGACACAAAGACACACACGGCTACGCACACCAATACAGATAACTGATTAGTCATATATACATTACAGTACAAACTTCATAGAAATGTACTATTTATATTTGTATACAAACACCGATTCGCACACAGATAATCACGTTAGCTATATGGACATAAGATTGCAAACAGATATGATTTAATCTTGTAGATACACGAACAAGATTACGCGTCTTTACACAAATACATTTCTTCCATTTAACTTAAAAACACATTTCAACACACGAGACAAACATCACCTATTTAACCACACACACATCACCCATTTATCCCAACAGACAAATGCATATTAAGCCCATGAGACATAGAGACACATAGATCTAGCCCAATAGACACACACAAATAGAAACAAGCACTCATGTAGCCCAATAGACACCCACAAACAAATACATGCATTCTCCATATAGACACAGACACACACATCGGGTATCAAACTCAGATAAAGTTCACTCGTACAGCTCAATAGACATACACACACGCCTAGAATTCCCCACACACATATAGAGCTCCACACACACATAATAGTCTCAAACTTACGCGCAGATAAAGTTCATTTATACAGCCCAACAGTTCACTCATACAGCTGAATAGACACACACACACACGTACACGCGCGCATAGAGCTCCCCACACACACAACACAACACACACACCGACCTGCAGGATCATGTTCACGGCGCGTCCCGCCAACCCCACGGTGCCTGCCGGCCGCGGGGCCGCGATGGCCATCGAAGACCTCTACCGCATCAAAGCGCCGGTGAAGAAGCACAAATCGGCGGCGACGACCTCGGGCGTGGGTCGCGGGGTGCCCGGGGCTCCCCCCTCCTCCTCCTCGTCCGCGATGGGCTCCGGCGGCAGGAGCCACTCGGGCGACGAGGCGCGGAGCCGGGCGGCCAGGGACGCGCGCGCCCTCGCCAAGATGCGCGACGTCGAGCGCTTCCTCAACGTGCACGGAATCTCGCTCGCCGACAGCGCGGCGGCGCGCACGGGCATGCGCTACAGGTGAGGCGGTGGCGCGGCTGGCTGGCTGACTGGGTGGGTGGGCTAGGTGGGTGGCTGACTGGGTGGGTGGCTGGCTGGGTGGCTGATTGACTGGCTGGCTGGGTGACTGGGTGGGTGGCTGCCTGGGTGGGTGGCTGGCTGGGTGGCTGGGTGAGTAATTGGATTGATGGATCGCTGACAGCGCGGCCACGCACACGAGCATGCACTGCAGGTGAGGCGGTGGCGCGACTGGCTGGCTGGCTGGGTGGCTGATTGGGTGGGGGGCTGTCTGTGTGGCTGGGTGTTGCTGCCTGGGTGGCTGCTTGGCTGGGTGGCTGACTGGGTGGGTGACTGGGTGGGTGGCTGGGTGGGTGACTGGGTGGGTGACTGGGTGGGTGGCTGAGTGGCTGGCTGGGTGCGTGGCTGGGTGACTGGGTGGGTGGCTGGCTGGGTGACTGGGTGGGTGGCTGGGTGGGTGGCTGGGTGGGTGACTGGGTGGGTGGCTGGGTGGCTGGCTGGGTGCGTGGCTGGGTGACTGGGTGACTGGCTGGGTGGCTGACTGGCTGGTTGGCTGATTGACTGGCTGGCTGGGTGACTGGGTGGGTGGCTGGGCGATTGGATTGGTGGGTCGCTGAAAGCGCGGCCACCCGCACGGGCATGCGCTACAGGCGAGGCGACGGTTCGGCTAGCTGGGTGGTTCGGTGGGCGATTGGATTGATGGCTGGGTTGCGGTGTGGGGGTGGGGGGGGCTACGTGGCTTGCGCTGCTTAGGATGACTGGCTGGCTCGCTCGGAGGCTGCGTGGTGGTTTTAGTGGATTGCTCGTTGGGTGGCCGGTTGTTTGTTGGACTTCTTTCGCACTGTGCGTAGCCAACCGTGCTAATTGGAGGTGCCAATTGTGCTAATGATTGGTTGTCTGGGTGGCTGGTTAGTTGGATGGCTGATCGGGTGGGTGGCCGACTGTTTGGTTTGGTAGGTGGCTGGATGGGTGGTTTGTTGGGTAGGCGGCTGATTGGTTGGGTGGCTGGATGAATGGCTGGTTGAGTAGATACTGTATCTAGCTATACTGCTGGTAAGGCGACTGGCTGAAAATCTGGGTGAGTGCATCCATGTACACAGCCATTACGGGTGTCCTGAGTGTCTGAACAACTGCAAAATGTTTATATATGGCTAAGAGGCATCCACAACATTTCGGATAATAAAAAAGCATGGCATTTCTGAGGCCTTAAACAAGGCGACATTAATGAGCGTCACAGCAATGTGTGTAAAACATAAACACAGGGCCGGCTGCACGTAAGAGGTATATGGAAGTAGCGGAGAACAGGTGGAAATTTCAAACATAAATGCAGGTGCTTCTGCAAAGGCTAATTATGCGGTCGGAGCACATGTAATTTATACCTTCAATAATGAACATGGGTGCGTGTGGATAATGATAAAAAATTCATGGCAGGCTAAGAAACTTTGTAGTTCAGAATATAACGTGACAAGATCACGTTGTAGATGTAATCAGCAAGAGGAGGTTGTGATGGGTGGATAAGTGCAGGGCGGGTTACACAGACGGGCATTGGAGTGACACCCAGAGGTTTGCCCTCAAGTGAAAGACCTAGGGAGCGGTGGCGCAGCAATTAGCACGCTGCGCTCACAGCCAACACCAGTGACGATGATCTGAACGGCTCCTGGGCCTTTTCCCTTTAGGTCTACTCAGCCTCAAATGAGTACCTGGTGCAATGTGTAAACATCGCCACGAGGGAGTCAAATGCTGGGTCGGCGTGGTGCTGGCCACTCACCCCCTTCGCGTGGCGTGCCGGCTTTCATAGGCGCTTTGGTCACAGCACTTGCCCCCAAAGTCTGTTAAAGGGTACACAGGGGGGTCTTTGTTGAGGCTGTAAGAAGGTCGGGTGTCGGCTGCACAACAGCTGTGGGATCTGGCAGAAGGAGATAGGCGATGGGGAGGTGTGGCGGTACCAATGACATTGGTCGTGATGCCCTCTCGACCTTGACCTTGAGAGTTCAAGCAGGTGCTGCGGTGGCGAGATGTTCACTGCCTCGCCTGGTCTACAGGATCCCATGGGTTCGATCACGACCCTGACGCCTGCTGTATATTTGGAGTTTGCGTGTCTCTCTCTCTCTCTCCCCGTGGTCGCGTTGATTTTTCTCCGAGACTTACGGTTTCCCCCGACACTGCTGATATAAATTTCCACGTGATAAGCCACTTCGTTGAAGTATAATTTGTGGCCAGGTTGCTTCTGAAAGAAGAGCTACATAGCTCAGTGGACCTGACCTGGTAATTTTTTTTTATAGTTTAGTTTTAAGCTTAGATGCAGTTACCTTCATCTTGTCTGTGCGTCGCTTGTGGCCACGTCTACCAATGCTTTGTCTTACCCTGCAGCAGAATGCATGAGCGAATCTAACAAGGATGTTGTGATGGGTGGACACGTGCAAGGTGGAGAAGGGCAGGTGACCGAGACAGACATTGGAGTGGCACCCAGAGGTTTGCCATCAAGGGGAAGACCTCGATTCAGACGGTGGTGGTGGTGTTGTTGGTGGTGATGGTGGTGATGGTGGTGGTGGTGTTATTGGTGGTGGTGTTGTTGGTGGTGGTGTTGTTGGTGGTGTTGGTGGTGGTGGTGTTGTTGGTGGTGGTGTTGTTGGTGTTGGTGTTGGTGTTGTTGTTGTTGGTGGTTCTGATGAGACTGGGGGAGCGTTAGTGCAACAGTGAGCACGCTGCCCCACGGAACCCGGTGTTCCAATGCACTCGACCTCCGCCATTCTCTTTCGAACCCCCCTCCGCCTGGTAGTTTACGCAACATATTACGGTGGCACAAACACCCACACAAGCTTCATTGTCGCGGTGACCGCATAGAATATCGACGCGGGACGCCCTCGTCGGCGCGCTGTGGACCGAGCGCAAGTGACATCGTGCGTGCACGCGCAGCGGCAAACGGCGTGAAGCGTTCACCGGTGGGGGGGGGGGGGACACCCTCCCCCCCGTTCGTTGCTGCGTGCAGAGTTAAGTGGGGTTTCTGGACCCCCCCCCCCCCCCCCCCGTGCGTTTTGTGTCACGTACGAGGGGGGCGGTGGGGGATGGAGAAGCCGCGACCGGCGTGTGAGCACCGTCGCGTTGCGCCTCTTTGCCGGGCAACTCGCGCGCCTCTTGTGGACTTCTTTCGCACCGTACGTAGCCAACGGTGCTAACCGGAAGAGCGGGGAAATATGCTGACAGTGGCATTCAAGATGTGAGCAAGGAGACACGGCGCAGCTGTAAAGTACCTGCGTAAACTGTGGCCACAAAGCTGTATAGACTCTCTCAATGACAGCACCGAGGCAGCAGCCACCCACAATTTGTGCGTGAATTGGTGAGGTTGCAGGCTAAGCTTTTAAATATTTAGCGACTGGTTTTGTAATATTCACGCGAGGAGGTTTATGGCTTTAAACATCTGGACGGGTTGCTGTAAGGGTTATGACGCCGGCTATTTAAATGGTAATGTCAGATCACTCAGCGTTTGGCTATTTTCTCGATACAATTACTTTTTTACAAATAAAATGGGGTTCAAGTGTTACAAAAGAAAAAAATCCCCCGTATAACCTTAACTGACTGTAGGGGCAAGTGCTGTTAGCGAGCACCTATGAAGGCCGGAACGGTACACGAGGGGGTGGGTGGCCAGGACCACGCCCGACCGCCTTTGTCTCCCCAGTGGCGATGTTTACACACCGCACCAGGTACTCATTTGGGGCTGAGTCGACCTAGGAGAGGCCCAGGACCGGTTCAGATAATTGTCACTGGGTGTTGGCCGTGAGCGGGAATCGAACTCGGGTCGCCGGGTTCGTAGCGCAGCACACTAACCACTACACTCACACACGCACATCATTTGCAATCCTGTAAATTCGGTGCTTTTGAGGCGAGGGGTTGGTGAATCCACACTTGGATCTTGGTGCTGCGACTCCAAACTCCACTGGGCAAAGATGTGGCAGGGGCACGGCAGTACAGCAAGTGGGTGTATGACCCGTGTGGGAGATCCTTCCACTTTGATCCTATCAAAGCCGTGGGTCTCTATGGCAGTGTCCTTCATCGCAATGTCAGTGGGCAACTGGCAACGCCTGATGGCCTCTTAGTGCGGCCTGTGACTTGCGGCCCCTGACAACACACAAATGGTGACAACAACAACAACCGCCATTCGCCAGTAAGTGGCGGTGACGTCACCACGACGCTTGTGCCAGGCCATGTGCACCTTGAGGCCACGTGAAGTGTCGAACGCCCGCTGGCAGGTCACGGGGCAGACCCAGCAGGTGCCACGGGTCGAGTGACTGAGATGACCGAGACGACTGCACCCTCCATCACCGTCAACGTGCTGCTCTCAAACCCCCGGATGGTTTCAAGTGGGGTGGCGGCCCTCGTCTTACCGGCGAAAGTGGCCCCACCCCAGAGGTCGCAACTGGGTACCCGATACCCGTACCCTATCCGATACCCGGCTACCCGTACCCGGCCGGGTACGGGTACCCGTTTGCGACCCTGGTGCGGCCGGGTACGGGTACGGGTAGGCCGTGAGTCACTGGTGAGTAACCGTTTGTCATTCATTTCCGGTAGGGTACGGGTACGGGTAGGAAACGGGTACGGGTAGGAAACGGGTACGGGTAGCAAACGGGTACCCGTACCTGGCCGGGTACGGGTACCCATTTGCGACCCTGGTGCGGCCGGGTACGGGTAAGGAATCAAAACCCGTTTGCGACCTCTGCCCCACCCCCCTGAAAATTAGTGAAGAACACTGCTCGAGGCGCTCCAGTTACTCTCAACATCGGAAATATTTTATCGAGAATTGTAAATTTAAGGAAATGTTTGGTCATGCTGCCGAGTTGGGCAGTGGTGCGCAATGGGGAGCGGTGGTGCAGCGGTTAGCGCTACGCCGCGCTACGATCTCAGAGACCCGAGTTTGATTCCCGCTCACGGCCAACACCGGCGACGATTATCTGAACCTATCCTGGGCCTCCCCTAGGTCGACTCAGCCTCAAATGAGTATCTGGTGCGGTGTGTAAACATCGCCACTGGGGAGACAAAGGCGGCCGGGCGTGGTGTTGGCCACCCACCTCCTCGTGCACCGTGCCGGCCTTCATAGGTGCTACTCGCTAACAGCACTTGCCCCTACAGTCTGTTTAGGGGGATCTTTGGTGCGCATTGGACACAAACAACGCGTGTGTCAGTCACACTGTGGCCTTAAAAGGAGATTTTTTTAAATAAAAACGGGACCTTTCAAGTGTTGGCCCTTCTTCATAGCGAGAGGGGCCATTGCTGTAAAATTGTCCAGACATTCCAACGCAAGATGGTCGTGAAACAAAAGTGATTTGAGGTCAAGTGAAGCTTCCTTTGGATGAAGTAAGGGCGAACATTGAATTATTCACGACACATCTGAATGCTCGCGTAAAGTCACTTGCGCTGTGGTTATCCGCGAGAGTGAGTCGCAGCGTACAAAAGTGCAGTTCCCTCTTCTTAACAAACACGACGAAGAAATACGAGACGAGGAATACGAGACAATACAAACACCGCCAACGTGGCAGTACAAACAATACGGGACATGCGAGGCGAGGCTCTAGACACAACAAAGACGGTGCTGGCGACACACACAAAATTAACCCGTAAAAACAAAGTTTTTCACTATAAATCCTTTATATGCGTGGCGGCTAGAGTCCTCTCGTCCTC
>JAAXLI020002038.1:4769-14779 GCA_014621495.2 Entosphenus tridentatus
ACACCGCACGCAGCACACCGCACGCACCACACCGCACGCAGCACACCACACACACTACACCGCACGCACCACACCGCGCGCAGCACACCGTGCGCAGCACACCACGCGCAGCACACCATGCGCAGCACACCGCACGCACCACACCGCACGCACCACTCCTCACGCACCATACCTCACGCAGCACACCGCACGCACCACTCGCAGGACGCGGGGGGTGGGTGGTGGTGGGAGGGTAACACTCGGGCAATCGGAGCAATCATCACCATCATCATCACCACCATCATTACATCACCACCATAATCATCACCATCATCATCACCACCACCATCATCACCATCATCATCACCATCATCATCACCACCATCATCACCATCATCATCACCACCATCATAACCATCACATTACCACCATCATCACCACCATCATCATCAGCAGCAGCATCGTCGTCGCTGGTAACGGGTGTGGTGATACGTCGATTCGGGAAGCTGCTGGATGAGAGATTTGAGACCGGGCGAGGCTTTTATTGAGGCTCAGCGGTAGAGAGAGAGATCATCATCGTCGTCGTCCCTCTGGGCGGTTCACTTTGTGGGTAAGTCAACAACAGTGGTTGGCCTTGTGAAAACTTGACCCTGCCATGTGAACGTGGAATTTCCACCACTGACTCCGGAAGGGCTGTAATCGGGAAACGAGCGCATCAATGCCTCAGGGAAATCGCTTTGAACTTTTCACCGCGGCCACGATCTCGAGAATACGCCGATAGCTTTTTAGAGAAATTAAAATAACCTTAATCGTGGAAATAAGTCAGCGGTAGAGTTGTCCAAAAAAAAACTGAAGGCACCGTCGTCAACATCAAAGCAAGGCGGTGACGCTGCATTCAAAGCGTTGGTTCGTGATTTAATCCGCCGCAAACCACGGCCGACGCAGCCCGTGGCTTGCACGCACGGACTTCTTTCGCGCCGTACTCACTGCGCACAAAGTGCTTGCCAAACGTGAACCACAGCACCTCGCTGCTGATCACGTGAACTCCGGGCGCAGCAGCGGCTATTGGCTGGCCATCGAACAAAGACGGACCACCGCATTGCGTGCGTTCAGATGCGCTTCTTTGGCCGTCTGGAACGCTCTTCCATCTGATATTAGGAAGCCACTGGAGCTATGCACTTGTAAATCATCATCTCGATTGACAAACGCATTTCTTCAGAACTGCTTTTTGCGTTTAGTTTGTTGTCCTTTCGCCCGCACCTCCGATTAACACGGTTTGGCTACGTACGCCGCGCGAAAGATGTTCAACGTGCATACCGTGCTAATTCTAGATTTGAAGTTTTCGTGACTGCAAGGATCCATACTCTTTTTTTTTTTGGTAAAGTCACGTAAACCGAAATAAAAGCAAAGAGTACGTACCGTGCTCATCGGAGGTGCGATTTCTCACAGGCATTCCTCCCTTCGGACGAAGGATCGACTCGTTCGTTCTCTGCGTGCGAATCGGAAGCTCTAATCGGTCGACGATGCTTTTGCCCCCCCCCCCGTCAAAACAGCCAACTTCACGATGAACCCTGGGGATGTTTCTACTCCCGCACTTGCAGACAGGCTGACATCGCGAAGCCGCCCGCGGTTGAGCCAAAACATATTTGTGGCTTTGGAGGGGTTTTGTTTTTGGTGCTTTCCTTGGGGATAAAATAAAATAAAAACATTGGAATTATCTGTGTAAGTTGTCCGTCTGTAACAGAAGTGGGGAGCGGTGGCACAGCGGTTAGCGCGTCGTTCTACAAACTCAGCGACCCGGGTTTGCATTTCCGCTCACAGCCAACACCAGTGACGATTATCTGAACCGGTCCTCGGCTTCCCCTAGGTCGACTCAGCCTAAAATTGATTTTTCTGTTTGCGCGTAGTCACTTTAAGATGTTTTCTTGTTCATATTTTAGTTTTTTGTTTGTTGCGGTTGCACCCGATTCAAGAGCCGAATGGCTCACGGGGCTGTACCAAATAAATGAAACTTAAAACTGAAAAGTACCTGGTGCATTGGGTAAAAATATCGCCACTAGAGAGACAAGGCGTGGTGCCGGTCACCCACCCACTCGTATGCCGTGCTTCATAAGTGCTACTCGCTAACAGCACTCGCCCCAACAGTCTGTTAAGGCTGTGCCGGGTTAGGGCCAGGATGGGTGCCTGGTGTTGGTGGCCGTGAGCGGGAATCGAATGTCAGTCGATGAGTTCATAACGCAGCGCGCCAACTGTTACACTACCGCTCCCCACTCAAATACGCAACCGCCATTCGTCAATTAGTGGCGGTGACGTCACCACGGTGCTTGTGCCAGGCTAGGTGCACTTTGAGGCCACGTGAAGTGTCAAAGGCTCGCTGGCAGGTCACGGGACAGACTCGGGTGCCATGGGTTTACTGAGATGACTGGTAAATGCCACAGACACACACACATAAAAAACCCAACCTTGGCTTTAAAATACACAAGCACATCTTAGTCCGGAGAAAACAGTAAAAAAATGCTCGTTTGAGTAGAGAGCCGTGGTGGCAAGATGTTTACTCCCTCGCTTGGCACGCAGGAGGTCGTGGGTTCGATCCCAGCCTGTGTATTTGGAGTTTGCGTGTCATCTCTCTCCCGTTGGTCGAGTGGATTTTTCTCCGGGTCCTCTGGTTTTGCCCTCCACATTTAGAATCGACATCACCACGTGTTTCGCGTGTTTGGCCGCTATACATTTCCACGTGATGAGCCACTTCCTGGAGCTTTCATTTACGGCAAGATCGCATGTGAATAAAAACTCCATAGGTAAAGTGGGCTTTACATGGTCAAATATAAAAACAATTGTTAGAGTTGCGTCCAGGCTCATCATCAGAGTACACTTTGACACAGAGTACGTTTATTGCTGTCAAGGGAAAACAGAAAAGCCCTCTCCAGTTCTGTAATCACGCTTAAAATCGTACAATTTACAACATTCACAACCCATCCAAATTTGCACTTTGATTTTTAGGCCGCAAAGAGACGAATAAACAAAAAAACGAGGCAGCGGGAACAACCCCGACTGAATGTATCCCCAGGCAGTGAAGCGCCTCGCTTTGTCAGTCACCGAATCGGCATGTCCCGCAAAATCGACCTGAAGCTGAATTTGTCCCTGAACAGCCCAAATTAAAAATTCAACATTCTGTCCATCGGTCCACTTGCAATCGACACTGCATCTCACAGTGGTGTGCAGGGTGTCCTCCTCCCCGCAGCAGTATCATTATTCAGCGATTAAAATTAGGGCAGCGCTTTGAACTGTAGGGTTAAAAAAATTGTGTTAAATTTAACTGGGACCGATATTTAACTGTGTCCTGACATATAAACATCTGGCAGTTCACCAACATTGGTTCGAGCAAAACCTGGCTCTGCTGATGAGACAATTAATGTCGAAGCCAGCCCTTGCCTATGAAAAATCTGGCATTTTATCAACATTTTTCAAGCAAAACCTGACTCTGCTGCTGATGAGACACCGGGTGTTTGAGTTAAAATGAAAAAATAAAAAACGTATTTTTCTTCACACACCACACCACACCACGTGGGTGCATAGTGTTACCTACGAATGTATGTGCACGTGTCATTACGTGGATTTTCTCTGTGTCATGCGACACCCTGGGCAACCCTCGCAAACCAGACGTTCCAACTCACAGCGGATTATCCCGGTCAAATGATCCAATCAATCCAACGTATCTTGCACAAACCGCAGCCGAATACTAATGATTGAAATCAAAGTGACATCTTGCTCATGTGAGACCATCGAGGTGGTGCTCATCCGCTGCTTACAGCCCTGAGCCAATGGTGTAAATTCCATATTCCTATGGCGGGGGATGGGGGGGAGGGTGAGTCAATCCGTCGCGCAGAGAGACCCACAGGTTCACACCGAGAGCTGTAGAGATGGTAGCGTCACACCGTACCACTACTGCCGATGCAATCATCTGGCTCATTAAGCAGCTCAATGTAAAATGTCGCTGCTCTACGTTCACATCGGCCGTACGAAAAAGAAGATGGCTTCACAGCATGGCACTTTGGGCCTGTGTGCCTAGCAACTGTATTTTTTTTTTTTTGTAAAATAAGCGTAGGGTGACCCGGGCAGAGGAGGGCAAAGCCTTTGCAAGGCACAGGTCAGTGGTGCTGCGAAAGTTTCATTACCGAATGCAGTACAGAACGTTTTCCTATAACGTGGTAGTTGCGATCCGGCAGAATACCACGTTGTTGAAAAATCGGGGTGACAATAAATATGTCGGGTACAGCAAAGTCCGCGATAACGCGTGAGATGCGTATGCAGGCTGGGTAGCGTCTCGAAGCATCCAGCAGCATCCCACTGCCTTGTGCGATGCCACGCCGAGGCAGCCCCACGGCCGCTTGTTCCGACTCGCGGGTTGTCATTCCGTTCGCTCAATCGCGTTGTATCCGACTCGCATCCGCGTTATAACAAAAAAATGCGTCCCCGAATACATTCATCGCGTTGTATACAGTTCGTCTTGTGAAAACACGCGTTATAGGAGAACAGACTGTACAGGAAAAAAAACAAAGCACCTGCCCCACCCGCGGCACAGCCTGAATAGGGGCCTGCGCACAATATTACAGGTAGGAACAGGTTCCACACTGCCCACCAGGGATTACCTGTCTGCCTGTCGTGCATACGACAACCTCCAACACGACTACGGAATCCAACACGGATCGCGTGAATGCGCTGTCCAACCAAGTTCCAGCCTGCCCACTCCGAAGGAACGTGCTTACGTCGCTATGCAAAGTGCCGTCGGTCGACTGCACGAAGCACGCACATTGCGTACGCGCTGCCACGGTCAAAGCGTTCGGGGGGAGATCACGACAAGCTGGCGAGGAATGCCAGCCAGTCAGGAACGCCGTTCGGGTTAGCGAGTGTTGTGCGGCACTGCACTTCTATTTGGCCATCGCAACTACACTCATGTACGGCATGGCTACGCGTGTATGTCGAACTTGTTTCGCACCTTCTTGGTTCTTTCGGTAAAGTCACGTCAGAAAGGAAATAATAAAATACATTAAATAAAACATAATAAAATTATTCTCACGACGTTTCGGCCACAACGCAAGCAGCCGTCCTCAGGTGAAGAACAGGTCTGTCGGAAAGACAGCGTCTGAATGAAACACCACCAGGCTTGGCAGCGTATATTTAAGCTGGGTTGGAGGGGGAAGAGCGCCTTGACAAAAGAATGTGCATATCAAGAGGAATTTAGCATATTTATGGGAAATGCAGATATGGGATTAGTCATTACTTGTGGAATGTGTAGGAGGTGGGCGGGGGGTTTCAAACGTCGTGAGAATTATTTTATTATGTTTTATTTTTATTATTTTATTACTTCCCTTCTACGTGACTTTACCGAAAGAACCAAGATGAATCCCTGCAGTCACGAAAGCTTTAAATCGAAAAAATAATTTGTTTCGCACCGCATGTAGCCAACCGTGCTCATCGGAGGTGCGGAGGAAGGAGAAGAAACTAAACGCGAAAAGCAGTCCTCGAAGAAATTAGTTTTCAATCTAGATTTTAAAAATGCATAGCTCCCGGTGGCTTTCTAACATCGTGCAATGCAGTGGTAGCAAGTGCACTTTAAGCACATAGCCTTGGTTACGAGGATTATATAGCGGTGGGGACAGGCGTCTCAATATGGCTATGGGAGAATGGCTTCCGTGCTGAGTAAACAGGTTTCTTTAAAACCACTAAAAATGTATAAGATGCAGTGTGACTGTTCCAGTGGGCCATCCATGTAAGTGCTTTCCATACAGGATAAATGACTGCAAAGATTAATATTGATTCCATTATCAGCTGCTGTCAATTACCCGCGTTCCATGTATTTCCACTTGATCCTGCTCACACGAGCAACGTCGCAAGGTGAAGTATCCGTTCGCAAATCCGGCTGAGTAGTGCCACTCCCTCCGTGTTAAGAGAACAGCTGACAGAAGTTGATATCACAGAGCTACCTCTGAGATCCCGTCTTCGAATGATATTCGGATTCACACACGGAATGGCCCACAGAAGCAGATAACACAGAGCCACATCTGAGAACCTTTCTTCTGCTGTCTGAGTGTGCGTCACGTGATGCCGGTCAAACAAATATTCGAATTCTCAGAGCTGGAATTAAACCAAATTTAATGAAGAACCAAAGTTAATGTGACAATTTGTTCTTAACAGTGTGTGAGCGTGAGTTGACACACACACACATCACGCTCACACACACACAAGATGTTACGTGTGTTTAAACTCACACTCACTGTGCAAATTCACGCTCACACATCACGTTGGCTGTGTGTGCGTGTGAGCAAACTCACACTCACTGTGCAAACTCACACTCACACATCACGTTGGCTGTGTGTGTGCGTGCAAACTCACGCTCACACACACACACATCACATTGGCTGTGTGCGTGTGTGTGAGCAAAGTCACACTCACTGTGCAAATTTACACTCACACATCAAGTTGGCTGTGTGTGTGTGCAAACTCACGCTCACACACATCACGTTGGCTGTGTGTGTGTGTGAGCAAACTCACACTCACTGTTAAAATTCACGCTCACACATCACGTTGGCTGTGTGCGTGTGTGTGAGCAAACTCACACTCACTGTGCCAAATCAGGCTCACACATCACGTTGGCTGTGTGTGTGCGTGCAAACTCACGCTCACACACATCACATTGGCTGTGCGTGTGTGTGAGCAAACTCACACTCACTGTGCAAACTCACACATCACGTTGGCTGTGTGTGTGCGTTCAAACTCACGCTCACACACATCACATTGGCTGTGTGCGTGTGTGTGAGCAAACTCACACTCACTGTGCAAACTCACACATCACGTTGGCTGTGTGTGTGCGTTCAAACTCACGCTCGCACAGACACACACACACACACTTCACGCCGGCCTGCGTATCCTACGAAGCGTGAGAGTTCAGTCGACTGGTCACGTGATGCTGCTGCCGCCACCGCCGCCGCCGCCGCCGCCGTTGTTGCCGCCCTCTGCCCTTCCCTCGTTAACGCAGTCCCTGACGAAGCTCACCGTCCTCTGGTAGAGCAGAGACTCCCTGCTCGAGGGCTTGCACACGTTCAGGTGGTTGACGTCCAGCGCGACAAACTGCCCCACGCCCGGATCTGCAGACCGCACCCACCAGGGGTTTCTCCACTGAACACGAAGCGCCTCGCCTCTTCTTGAACATTGTGGACTGAGCAAACGGATGCCCCGCTGCCAATGGAAATGCATGGAAATCGATCCTCCTATTCTGTGTTTCATATCAGCTTTGTATAAGCGGTGTGATATAGGCTGTGTATATACTCTATATATAATATGTATATATATATACACAAGGGCTGTGTGTATATATATCAGCTGTGCATATACAGGACTGTGTGTATAGATATGCTGCGTGTGTAAATATATAACTGTGTATATATATTTTTGATTTAAAGCTTTCGTGACTGCAGGGATTCATATTCTTGGTTCTTTCGGTAAAGTCATGTAGAAGGGAAACAATAAAATAAAAATATATAAAACAATACAATTCTCACGACGTTTCCATTGCAACACAAGCAATCATCATCAGGTGTGAAAACCACAGCAAGAAAATGTGGGTACAATCCAGACTGTACACCATGCAAAAATTATAAAAAATACACTTTTTTTTTTTGGGGGGGGGGGGGGGGGGGGAAAAATGCATAGGCTGTGTGTGGGTTTGTATATGTAGCGTGTGTGTGTGTATATATACAGACAATGTGTGTGTGTGTGTGTATATATATATACACACACAGGCTGTGTGTGTGTGTGTGTATATACAGGCTGCGTGTGTGTATATATACAGGCTATGTGTGTGTGTATATATACACACACAGGCTGTGTGTGTGTGTATATATACAGGCTGCGTGTGTGTATATATACAGGCGACGTTTCGATTGCAACACAAGCTGTGTGTGTGTGTATATATGTGCAGGCTGCGTGTGTACCAGCCGGGTGGGCGAGTGCACGGGTACCGGACGAGTGGAGAGGCACCAGCAGAATGCGGATGAGCCCGTGGACCGGCGTCGCCCGCGTCTCCCCGAAGCTCAGCACACGCAGGTGGCGCCGCTGCACCAGCGCCGTGAACGCCGCGTGGAGCTCCTTGAGACGCGGAGAGTCTAGCGGCGGCAGCAGCAGCAGCGGCAGCAGCGGCAGCAGCAGCGGCAGTAGCAGCAGTAGTGGTAATAGCAGCAGTAGTAGTAGCATTAGCGGCAGTAGTCGTAGCATTAGCGGCAGCAGTAGTAGTAGCAGCAGCACCATTAGCGGCAGTAGTAGTAGCAGCAGCATCAGTACCATTAGCAGCAGTAGTATTAGCAGCAGCAGCAGCAGTACCATTAGCGGCAGCAGTAGTAGTAGCAGCAGCACCATTAGCGGCAGTAGTAGTAGCAGCAGCAGCGGCAGTAGTAGTAGCAGCAGCAGCAGCAGCAGTAGTAGTAGCATTAGCGGCAGTAGAAGTAGCAGCAGCAGTAGCAGTAGCGGCAGTAGTAGCAGGAGCAGCAGCAGCAACAGCAGTGGCAGCAGCAGTAGTAGCAGTAGTCGTAGCATTAGCGGCAAAAGTAGTAGTAGCAGCAGCAGCAGCGACAACAGAAGCAGCAGCAACAGCAGTAGTAGCAGCACCAGCAGCAGCGGCAGCAGCAGGAGCAGCAGCAGCAGCAGCGGCAGCAGCAGCAGCGGCAGCAGCAGCAGCGGCAGCAGTAGCAGCAGCAGCAGCGGTAGCCACAGCACAGACAATAGCAGCAGCAGCGGCAGCAGCAGCAGGAGCAGCAGCGACCGGGAGAGAGACATCAACCCCACACAGACCGGCACACACGGGATGTGTGGTTCACAATGGATGTTTGGGTCTCATCTTTCACGTGAATACAATTTGCGTCTTGAACCCTCCTCCACACACGTTTCATTTGATCACTTACGACTGTTTCATTGTATTCATTTATGTATCTAAAAGTGCCACACTTAGTCCAATTACTTATTTCCAGGAGGGTCCTGTGTTTATTAATTTTAAGATGTGTTCAGCCGATCACTGATGAATTTCGCTTTAAAGCTTTCGTGACTGCAGGGATTCATCTTCTTGGTTCTTTCGGTAAAGTCACGTAGAAGGGAAGTAATAAAATAATAAAAATAAAACATAATAAAATTATTCTCACGACGTTTCGGCCACAACGCAAGCAGCCGTCCTCAGGTGAAACCAGGTCTGTCGAGGTGAAACCAGGTCTGTCGCCTCGACATTTTATTACTTCCCTTCTACGTGACTTTACCGAAAGAACCAAGAAGATGATCACTGATGAGTTGCGTTTATTATTCACGTGGGAGGAAGCCGGAGCACCCGAACAGAAAACACCCACACCTTGTGCGGTGGGGCAACGCTCTATCCCCGCACAGACGGAATAAACAGGTGGCGCAAGTCGTCAACAGTCTATCCCACACAGAAGGGAGAGAGATTACATGAATCCACACTTTGTTTGCTGTACCGCTCTCTCCTAGCAGAGAGAGGCGTAGGAATCCTTCTCGACTACCACCCACGTCTGTGTGTGATCCACCCACCCTCGCTGCTACCTCGATCGTGCTGGTTTGCTTACAGGCAGCCACGTGCAGCCACCACCACCACCACCGCCGCCTGACTATCGAACGATGGCGTAGAGTCTCATTGTAAGGCTTATGGAAAGAAGAAAAAATGCGTCGGGTAAATAGACACGTCGCCACGTGCAGCGTAACCACCGCCACCACCGCCAACGCCACCACCGCCAACGTCACCACCGCCAACGCCACCACCGCCAACGCCACCACCGCCACCACCGGCAACGCCACCACCGCCAACGCCACCACCGCCAACGCCACCACCGCCAACGCCGCCACCGCCAACGCCACCACCGCCAACGCCACCACCGCCAACGCCACCACCGCCAACGCCACCACCGCCACCACCGGCAACGCCACCACCGGCAACGCCACCACCGCCAACGCCACCACCGCCAACGCCACCACCGCCA